>OMOT01038639.1:2400-12837 GCA_900312575.1 Acanthochaenus luetkenii
TCTTACTCATTGGGTCACCATGCCCTTTTCTTAAGCGCTGCATGAGAGCACCTGCTTATATCAGTGTTTCCGTCTATCCAGTGGAAATAATATAGATGGTTCATCATTTACCTAGATGACTAAAAACACAGCCATTGTGTGTGTATGTGTGTGTGTGTGTGTGTGTGCATATGCACCAATATTAGCATTGATTACTGTCCTATTTCTGCAGGTAATTGTCATTGTCTATCACCCACTTTTGGTATGTAAATAAGCTCCTTCAATGGACATTGCACAGAGCAGTCATATTCTACATTTTGAATGCAACCTCCTCCAAGGGGATGATGGGCAATTACCATATTTCTATGTATTCTTCAGAACAAAATACTCCTCTTTAACATTACAATGGATTGAGACGCATATTGAGACAATTTAACCGTTTCTGTATCATGATTATGTAGCTCTCTTTATGATAAATGAATATTAGATAGGCACGAAACTTCATTTATATCCCTTCCTTGACTATTTTATCAAAATGTCTGTTTTACTGTGTATGTTGTATTACGTTACGATTACATTACTACTTTCAGTCGTTTTGGTGGTTCCCTCACCTATAATGATATATTGCCTAGATATATTATATCCAGATAAACCTGTCTTTGTGTCTTATGCAGCACTGTCAATCTGTCAACCCCACTGCCACAGACAGACAATGTACCGTCTATCTCATGCGCCCAAGAAAATAACAAATATCGACGCGCGTACAGTCGTCCTTTACGGTAAACGATAGTCGTTTGGAACAGAAGCCGGTGTATTTATAGCACAACTTTTACCTTGGAATATTAGCTCAAAAGATAATTTGACTACACATAATTTTTTCATTCGCGACAGCTTTGGAAAATATCCCTCAAAACGTTAAGAATATACAGAAACGCAACGGAAATAGAACTGGATGGATGACGTGTATGTATGGGTCCTTCGGACTTCCGGGTCTGTGTAAACAGTGTGAGCACGAAATCTCCTCACCCGAAAAATGTGAGTTTAAACCTTATTTTGATTGATTTTCCTCGGAAGACGGTTAATATTCCTCGGCCAAAACACCGACGTACCAATAACGCTCTGTTTACCCCCTGCTGTAGGTCTAAAGTAACGTTTAAAGTCACCCTGACGTCGGACCCCCGTCTGCCGTACAAAGTGTGAGTCCATTCACAGATTAACCGTCACAACCTTACTGGTGGATATTGGTTAGCTCTTTTGCTAGTCAGTGTCTTTAACTTTAGCATATTTTGGGGTTTTGACGCTGTAGTGTAGGTTAAGCCTGCGCTGACGTGTTTGACGTGAAATTGGAGAGACGCTGGACAGTAAGAAAGCGTCTGTCATTGTAAAGTGGAATTATACCAGTTAAGGCATTAAATCGATACCGAATCTTTAAATGAACCCATTTTACTTGTTTAGCTTCACCGCTGATTAAGCAGGGAAGGTGTCCTTCGCTGTCTGCCCCTTTCTGATGAGCATTATGTGACGTTTCTTTCCCTCGACCCTCCATCACATGAGTGGTGAACGGTTCACCCAAAGAATGATTTTCCCTTTTCAGGTCGTGTCATTTGATTAATTACTAGAGGAGTATTCTGCATTTCACAAGAAGAAAAAAAGGCTAATTTAGAGAAAAATCTGGAAAAGTAGACATAATACATTTGTATAGTAGAAATATGTTTCTTTTCTTATCCCATAAATCATCTTGCAACCCCCCACACGGAATTATCTCATGATTCCCTGAGCGATCCCGACACCCAGGTTGAGAACCACAGCTGTATACCATTTGGCATTTATCAACTCGCCTAACCTTATGTCACATGGGAAATACCGTAATTACTACCTGCCGAACGGGGGGAAATCATTCACATCAACATCCGAGTGGTAATTCCGAGTAGGAAACATGGGAGTTTTCTGAAGCCTCCGATATCTCCGAGATGACGGTAAAAAACACATTGTCAATGCCAATTATGGTGTTGCAATTACTACTGGTCGCTGATAGAGGTCGATAAAGGTAATACATTACTTAATGCCCCTTTTATAGTGATGATCGACATTTTGATAGGGAGTTGCTTCACTAACTGGGGTAGTCAAAGCCTTGCTACAGCTGTCCTATTTAATGCATTGTGTTACAGACTCAGCGTCCCAGACAGCACGCCATTCACAGCGGTGTTGAAGTTTGCAGCTGAGGAGGTAAGGGTCCCTTACTGTTCGCCCTCCGCCGTGAATACCAAGTCACCTACAGTGTGTGAGACTTGGCACTGAGGCCCCTGCATGCATTTTCTGTGCCATATCAACTTACAACTCACTGTGACTGGTGTTCTGCTTTTAGTAAGTTTGCTGCTACTACAAATCACCATACCAGATAGACCATTATTTTCATATCTGACATTTTTGAATACATATTTTTGGGCCTTGCACTTCAGGTATCATTACAACAGTGACTGGTTTGTTGGACCTATAAGTATTTTAGATACATTTACAGAGGTCTTAATTCCTGGGAGAAATCCCTGAAGAAAGTATTTTATTGGTGAGTAAATCAAGGTTTATTGTAGTTAATAATCAATCAATCAGGCCTTAGACCCCCAAAAATGCTGTAGCAGTTAGTGTATTTGCATTAATCCCCCAATGCTAAGCTATTTATTTTACACAGCTATGCCATAAACCCACATTCATTCTTAACTGTAATTTGTTTGTACTTCCTGTGCTATGTGGCACTAGTTTGGTGAGCACCAGTTTCGCTAACCTTATCTCCCTAGTGACAGACTGCTAGTTGCATCCTTTCACTGCAAATCCCACCAGCCCACTTTCCCTGCCGTCGAACATTGAAGTAGGACATGTATTGTGACAGTACAGTCTTCCAGAAACACAAGCATGGCTACCTATCCCTCAGGCTTTCTCACTTTAAATGTGTGGGTGTGAGAAAACACAATCGCGTGTGTTTGACAGAGGCAAAAGGTGTCCGTCATACAGACTGAACACAAAACACACTACCCAGTGTTTTCCTTTTGCTCCTTTCACCTAGTTGGTTTCTGAAGTCATCCTAACTGCAGTCCCTTGGTTTTGTACCACTGAACAGAGTCAGAGAATCACAATTATACTTAAAGAGTACTTACTCAGTGGCTGTGGCTTCTTACTAGATGATGTATCTTCATGCCTAGGGAAAGGGTGCTGCAACAAATCCACTGAATATTGTTTTCCAAAATCATTTTGTGTTGTTCAAAGTAATCTCAAATTTGTATTACATTTTTATTCATGAGGGTTCATGAGGGTTTGAATGTGACTCTTTTTCTGTTTCATTTACTCTTAACAGTTCAAAGTTCCAGCAGCAACCAGTGCCATCATAACAAACGGTGAGTTGGAGAAATATTTATGAATTATTGATTATTTTGCTGGTCCTTCTATTCTATACCTTCTATTGCATTAGTCTAAATCTGTAATTTTTTGTAGTCTCTTTCGTGATCTATTTCAAGTACAAAAGTGACATGGCACAAGAACCTAAGTTGTATACAACAACAACAATTTTTATTAAGGACTACCTTACCTACATGCAAAAAGAATAATGGAAAAATAGAAGGGATAGAAAGTGTCCTCAACATTAAAATTAACCTTCCTCATAACATTACTATAATGCCTATAGAAAATGTAAAATAGAGATATGATGCAGGAAATGAGCCAAAGAGAAAAATTGGGAACATTACAATTTCCAAACAAATGCAACCAGAATAGTCTGTTAATGATGTGTCATAATGATCAGTAAATTATGCTTTATTAGGTCTAAGCTATACACTATCCCTTCAAAATACAAGTACTACCAGAGAATCTCAAAATGTTTGTCTGAAATATAAGTGAAAAAGGATATCCCATAATTTCTTATGGTATTTTTAGTCAGCAGAAAAAATGTGATTTGGAGAACTATTTGGCCCTCTTTTTTTTATTTGAGAAATGAACCCCAAAAATGTCTCAACCTTCTGTACAGATGATTTTAGGGTGTAGGGGGGACTATCCATCACAATACTCAAGCACTGTGTAGAAACCATGGCTCACTTACTGATGTAATTTGAGTCCAGTTCCTGAGGTTTCCTAGGAAGAAATACATCGTCTTTCCACCACTATATATGAAAGCCCAGAGGGTGCACTTTTCAGTGAGTGTTTTTCCTGCCTGACAGAGTACTAGTACCAGAAACCCTCTTTCCAGTTCATGAACATTTTTATATTTGCTGCTCTAAACACCTATGAGGGGGTCACTCTTTCCCAGGAAAAAAAATCCTCCTATCTGTCTATGTTTACAGATGCAACGACAGTGTTTTGTTTGGAATGAATATAAGAAGGTAAAATAAATATATGAAGCCACAGTCTGCATTGAGTGTCTTTAGTATTGCAGTATGTTGGGACAGTGCCTACATTGAGTGCAAAACACCAAAGCAATGACTGCTTATCACCAAAGGTGTCACGAGAATCACGCAAAAGAATAATCTTGTGGATTATCACTTTTATCAGTTTCTGGCACAGCCTGTAATTGACACAAACAACAAAGTCACATTTTCACAATAGAGTAACCTAGCTAATGCTCTAATTAGCTAGGTTAGGCTAGATCTATCAGAAATGCCCAGTGAAGATATAACATATCACAACGCAAAAAGCTATAATAATACTGCTGTGTCATCTGCTTTTTTGCTTGAGAACCACTGGAATAAATAAAAATCGATTTTACAGCTGTCTGCGAAACATATATTTATTGTCTTATGCATTGTTTCCCATGAGTTAAACTATGCAGTGTAAAGATTAAATGGCACATAGAATGCGACAACAGCACATCAGTAAATTGTATAATGCTTCTGTTTACCCCTACTCTGTACCAGCAGTTTTAGCTAGGTCAGCTCTCTAAAGAGGAATTTAGAGAACAGAATGTTCACTGAAAGTGCACCCACTGTGTTTTCACACATTTTGGGGGGGGCTGTGACAAAGTGTTGGGCATATGAGTACAATTGCCAAATAGCATTGATATAAGTGTTAAAATGGCTGAGATATGAATGTCATGTCAAATATTAAACGTGTGTGTGCCTGTCAGTGCAAATTAATGGCTTGTACATTATTATTCCAGATATAATTGGATGCTGAGGCACTCTCACTTTTGTTGCCTAGTACAACAACATTGTGGATGAACTGGTGATATTGTAAATTATATTTTCCATTTCTGTGCCACTCATCTGTGACAATCTCCATAGTTTACATGTTGTCTCTTTTTTCTTTCATGGTTGCCATGCAGACGGAATAGGAATCAACCCTGCACAGACAGCAGGTGGGTTGTGGTGCCATCCTGATGCCCATGCCTTTGATTATCTACCTTTTCAGTGCCACAGAGAGACATGCTAAGTTGTCCTCAAGTCTCCAAAGAAATCAGCCATTAGCCAGTCTAGATGGTTCAAGAGGTTATTTTCTCCCATTTAATTTGATTGGGGTACTTGGAAGCGTAATCAACCTCACAGCTGTATTTTCAGCTTATCTTTGAGGCTTGTCAAGGTGCTTTCATCTAAGCATTAAACTTGAATAAAGCATGTTTCGTAATGTACTTTAGATAATGCTAGGGGCAATGTGTTAATTGTTTAAAAGATTAAGCTAATGTTGGCCCCAGTGGTACTGACTCCTTGAGGCCGTTCCACAAAGGAGGCTAAGAAACTCGTAGCTTGATATGAGCCAGAATTAACAGAACAAATCGATCTGGGATTAAGCCAACTTTCAGCTAATGTAATCAGGCTAAATCAAGCCTAGTTTGAACAATCAAGATAATGGGAGGAGGGAAACCACTTGTAATACAGAAAGTAAGAAAATTAATTCAAGCTTAATGTAGCAAATTCCTCATTGCTGCTTGAGCAAGAATTTACTGACTCGAAACGTGTAGAACGAGTGTGCATTAAGCCAGTGATAAGTGTTCCACAGCTTTCTAACAAAGTATTTTGCGATGTTAAACTTAAATACATTTTATTTCTTTCTACATTACAAGTGCTCAAGTGCTGCTCCCATTATTTTGCTTACTATTTTGACTAATTTGGGAACCTTTCTTTGTTTTCCACCTTTTTACCTTTGAACAATCAAGACAAATGCACATTCACAGCTTGAAAACACAGACCATGGATCACATCAATTCACAAAGGAAAAGAGAGAGACTTAAAGAGCAGCAGATATTCATAAAATTGTATGATGAATACAAATATTCAAAGAAAAATAAGACACAACTATCACCACTAACAAAGCCAGAGAGAAAGCTTGGCAAAATATTGCAGATCAGCGGTGTGCACAGACTATGAGATCGGCAGGGGTGAAAACCACCTACAGGGTTTTGTCCTGTTGGCTAAGGTGCCTAAAGCTTGATTTATGCTTCTGCGAAGATACACGTAAACGTATATGCTGAGCTACGCAGAGAGGGGTGTTATGGGTAACTAGGTTGTAGAGGCTCTCAGAGGAGCCTACGTACACTTGAATTGTCCAACTTCCTGTCGGGAGGCGGTTTCGAAATGGAAACAGATAGAAGAGCGCCTTGCTGTTATTCTATACATTGTGGTTGACTTAATGTGACACTGCCCCTCAGTGGACACGTAACTTTATAGACCAAATCTGTACAAAAGTATAAAAGCAAACAGCCACGCGAACGTATCCAACCGTCTCTGAACGACACCCATTTACGTGCAGACGGAGACGCATGTTCCAGCCTTAACACGTGATATCCTGGGTTTTAATCTGCCCCGGGACCTTTATTGCATTTCACTCCCCCTTTCTCATCTTTAATCTCTCTTCACTCTGAACTGTCTGATTAAACAGAAATGCCATAAAAATAATCTTTCAAAGGGCACTTTGCCCAGAAATGCCGGGGAGGTCCGGGGGCATGATGATCCCACAGGAGGAAATATTCGAAAATCTTTTACAAACTCAAACTTTTTGTACAATGGCGTACACATGCCCTTTCAAATGGAAAAACACAGTATACTTTAATTTCTGACATCTCACTGATATAAATATGTAATCCAATCTAACAATTACAGGTATAAAATGAAATTCTATACGAAATTAAACTACTTTGAAATATCAAATGTCTAGTAAAATAGTTTTTATTTCCATTTTGCAGCAACTAAGACAAAATATGTTTCTATGCAAGATAATAGTACTCAATTAGTATTAATATTTCTGCATTACACCACATGTGTGTATGTACAAGTGACATAATAGTAGTCTCCATATAGTGGCAATACTGCAGTATAAATGTCCTTCAGACTGGTTATGTGCCCCTTTTAGCTTATAGTTGCAATACATTATTAAACTTTCTCACTGGTGTCAGTTGTATTCCTTTAATTTTATTCATATGGCATATAAGTTACAAAATAAATGAGAGCAAATGGTTAAACTGTTCTGTTTCATGTACAATGTACAAATAAAATGTATTTATAGAGCACATTTAAAAATGACAAAAGTTTACCAAAGTGCTGTATAAATGGCTTAAGATTGATACCTGATTTAAGTAGGCTAGCCTAACCTTGGTATAATTGTAGCCTATAGTCAAACTGTGATAAATTAACACAAATATGATAACTTTTCTTTTGTATTTCACTTCAACTCATGGGCATAGGGTAGGCGTAATGATGGTGAATGTTGGTGAAAATGCTATGTTTCAGTTGGGTCGGAGGATTGTAACTCCGGTTAAGACGGATTTTAGGCAAACCCTGCAAATAAGCCTGACTAGGCTAGTCTGGAAAGATACGTTTCCATGGTAATTTAGCTAATTAGAATCTACAGGTACTTAGTGGAACCGGATTTCCTGAAAATAAGCCTGGCTTACTGAAATAAGCCTAACTTAACCGATAACTTTGCTTGGAATTTGTGTTTATTGTATTGTCTTAAGTAATTTAAGATTATTAACATGTCCAAATCACGAGACAAACAGAGAAAATCTGATGATAGAGTTAAGGCAGACTTTTTTGTTTGGGCAGATGATGAAGTGGAATTGCTTTTGCAGGTAACATACGAGTGTAAAGTTGCCAAAGCCACTGAGAATATAGACTGGGAATCTTGCCTAAATGAATAATTGTTTTGGCTACAGCCAGGATCACATGACAATCATACGTCAGCATTTACATTTGTATTAGTGTGAACTCCCTTTTAATGTGTAGCCCACCTTCCCTTATGTAATGTTATCACTCTCTAAGCAAATGCATAATGGTTGACTGGGTTTTCTGCATAAAGCAGGAGAAGTGCTTTCTTCGACAAGAAGGCAAGATGGGGTCTTTTATGCTAAGACAGGATTTGGTGATGGACATTCACAACGGCTTTTTAACTGTGTAACATCCATGCTGTGTGCTTCCAAGAATAGTGTTGCTTCAGACACCTCTGTCAATTGCCTGTTTTTCTCCTGCTGAAAGTATTTTACCTCACATTAGTAAGAGCAGAATTGTATATATGGTGGAAATTCATCTTATGAAGTTTTACCATGCCTCTTTTTTTTCTTTTCCTTTTTTTAAAGGCTCACACACATTAGTTAACTATCTATATATATACTGGCAACATCATACTTTTTCTCAGTCATGCACATGACACCAGGTCTTAAATGTAGGGCTGCAATTGTCATTTATTTAATGAATGGAGTATCTTATTGAAACAGTACTAATTCAAATGCTTTCCTTAAAATATTCCTACACTGTTAGGCATACATATATAAGATCAGGCATCAAGCATCATATTTTTTAATTTTGTTTATTTAGTTTTTGTTAAACCTGTGTCATTTGTTGTAGTTTAACATTAGTTTTATGAACAGTTGGAGAGAAAAAAAGACCAATGAAATTAAGCTTGGAATGTTGGAACATAAGATTATTTTGCATGGGAATATTGAACACCCCTCAAAAAATTAAGACTGTACACTCTAATAGCCCCCACTTGATCACTTGTTGTGTGTCCAATCTGCAAACTACACCTAATCTCCTAAGGCCCAGCAGCATAGGTTCAATATCCGGTCTAATGTCCTCCTCAATAACCACGTTTCCAATGACAAAGGTATGTTGTAAGATTGCATATTCTTACAACAAATGCTTCCCACTTTATCTTCACATTAAACCATCATTAAGTAGGTGAAACCAACTCCAGTGTTTCCCACAGCTCGTCAGTTTACTTTGGCCGCAGTGGGAGGGAGTTATTGATGACTTGTTACTGTCGTTTCGTTTAGCGATCCCAGTGAGTCATTTTCAGGCACTAAAGTCTCCTTTTAGCATGAGCTTTTGGCTTTGCAACATTGGCTGACTATTATACTTCCATCTGATTATCGAGCCTACCTTTCCTACATTTCAGACACACTGCGACTTGAAGGAGCACAGATACTCTGCTTTCGGTGCTCTGCAGCATCAAGTCATGATTGTTTGAAAGTGATAGGGGCGAGAATCGCCAGGTTCATGCATCACAGCACCCGAAATGAATCCAAAACAAAAGTTTACTTTGTTGGCTGTCAACTTACCTGGGCAGGCCGCCCAAATATGAATGTTGTACGGGAAATACTGGAATCATTGTGGTTCACCTACATCCATTATAGCATAATGAGTATTATAATAAATTGATAACAGCCTGTGTGCCTGCTTCAACTGCTGTTATGACTCCTAAGGCCTGTCCTGCAAAAGCAGAGTGGAGATAATGCAACAGCCATGGTAAAGTGGAGATGATGCAACATCGATCTTATTGTAATAATTGTTCTGGGACTGTTTGTTGCTTTGCTTCTCACCATAGTTCAGATGCTAGCTACATGTGGCAAATACCAGAGGGAAGTTATTTGGACTGAGTGGCCTCTGGCAAAAAAAAGAAGTCAGATTTCTATTAGATTATATTTGTGATATTATAAATTTAAAATGTAAAAGTAACAAGACATTGCTGGGCAGATGGTTTAATGGTTTAACCCCTTAAGCCCGACGGACCCGCCGGCGGGTCCGTCGTCTCGATAGCGATTTTTATTTGAAAAACATTTTTTTTTTTAAACATTAAAATGGGGATCTAACGCTTCAAAAACAATCATCCCAAGTGTATTTGGTCCAAGCAAAAGCTGATAGGCAGTCATCCAAATGTTTGAGTTCCAAAATACAAGATCTTGAAATGGAGGAGGCAGTAGCACTACAACGCTGCTTGGAGAACGATCCACTCACTCAATGCTGCCGTGTGAGGTATCATATGAAACTAGACACTCTACCCTTTCAAATGATAGCAAGCAATCAATAGTCAAAGCTAAACAACTCCTGTCAGCCCCACAGCAAACACACAGCCAAACTTCGCATCCAAGTGTCCGTGTGGAATATTTTGTTTTTATGTCTTGTTATTTCATACATTTTCAATGCAATTGTCATCAAATGCAACACATATTGCTTACTTATAGTTTCAGTTTCATTTTGAGTCCATCCACAT
>OMOT01038640.1:0-11226 GCA_900312575.1 Acanthochaenus luetkenii
GCCACGAAAGGTACCAACCTGCTCAACGGGAGCAATTTTGGGGTTAGGTGTCTTGCTCAAGGACACTACGACAGATTTTTTCCCAGGAGGAGCTGGACTCGAACCGCCGACCTTGCAGTTGCGGGGCGGGAACTCTACCTCCTGAGCTACTGCCTATTTTCAGAATAGAGTTTACCACCTTTCAAGCCTGACATAAGTCATGCTGAGGTAAATTCATGTTATATGTATTACCACAGTGATTTAAATTATATGCAAATAGGTCTGTAAGGGGGAAACGTTTAGACCACTATGGGAGCCACTGTATTACAGACTAACTGGCATTAATGGACGAGTACCGAGGATTGATCAGGCGTTAATGTCCATTTTAATTCCGGCCCTGCGTGATAAGGTTGGGCCGAACCGCTTCTTTAGCGTGAGAGACAGAACATGTGGGTACCACAGTAAGAACCACATCCGTTTTCCCTGGCTGGATCTGTGCTCCTCCATGTCTACCGTTTAGCCAACCGTCACTCCGGGGCGCTCTAGACTAGAGGAATACTGGCTGTGAGTCGTGCTGCGTTCAGGCACACGGGGAAGATGGTAGATACCAGCTTCCCACTTGAAAGCGCCGTTATTATACAGCCTGTTTCGAAAGAAGGTATACATTTTATATACAGTACATTATTAATACTCACTGTGTACGTATATATACTAATGGTAAATGTTTAATATGTTTAATTATTTTGTTAAAATGAGTACAATGAGTAAAAGCATACAGCTTTGCTTTTCATTCTTCTTATAACACATTTTATACTTTCGTTTGAAACGCCCAGGTAGTTTGGGATTTTTCATTATTTAGTTTGATTTAGTTTCACTTCTAGTTGTACTATTGTTGACAGGGTGGTATTTTGTAAAGGTATTACTTTTGATTGAAGTTCAGGAATTGTGTGTATGTTTGCAACAGGTATTGTGCAATACAAACGATACATCGTACAATTGTTTAAATACATACTCTCCCAGCTATTTCCGACATGAGTTGTGCAAACGGTGATGGCACTGACAGCCCTGGCACTTCCTCCGAGAGCCGCAGGTGCCAATGCAAGCCAAACACGTTAGCCTTCAGCAAATAACATATAGTGAAACATTCCACCCATTTTCAGTTGGCTTTTTAACGTCGCACACAAACAAAAAGACTAAAACTAGTTGTACAAGTCGACAGAATAGCTATATATTGTTCACAGTGTCGATTTTATGTTTATTTCAGTTTAACACCGATTTCTTTGTCCTAGGCTTAGTTTTAGTTTATGACAATAACATTGCTGGTCACCTCATCTTTCTGGTGGTAAATACTACCTGTGAAATCAGATGTTGGACCCTGATTTATCCGACTTCTTACAGTCTAGTGTCACCGGAATTATATATTAATTTAATATAAAACGAATGATTTTCATCACATAAGTCATTTTGTGATACGCCAATGCAGAATACAACTCCTTACTGGATTTAGTTTGTGATTGACATTGCAATGTTTGGTTTTCTGTAAAATATGAACTCACATGTGTCACTCGCTATGTGCATGTGTGATGCGAGTGGAAACAAAACGGACAATAATTGTCACCGAGAGCAACCAAAGTCTCCAGAAATCTTCAATCATGGCGTTTGGAGGCTTCAAACGGGCTCAGAACATGGGTGTATTTATTTGGTTCGGTACCTCTGACCACTTCCAAATCGGTGCTTTGAGTCCGAAGCTGTTCAGTCGGTTTTTCCCCCATATGACCTGAATGCAGCATCAAACGCTGAACGGTCTCGTCTACCTCCAGCCACTCAGAGCGCTTCTACGGCAACTCGGTTGGGTCAAATCACTGTTAAAACATCGTTGGTAGTCAGCGAACTCGTCAATCCGACATTCTCACAATGGCGAGATAACGGCGAGTATGGAGACGCTGTTCGAGTCAAAGGAGAAACCCACAACGTTTGTCGGTCGTCGGTAATATTAGCCACCGCTTGATAGCGACGGGGTGCTTCACGCTCAGAGGGACCTCTTGTACTGGACGGTGAGGCGGCGGCTTTATGGAGACTGCTGTGATGCTACGTAGGCAACTGGGAGAAAAAGGCTTTCCTACCATGAGAGAGTGTGTGTGAGCCCGGTGTTCAGGAGACACGCTGACGAAACCGATCCGGGTTCTACGGAGACGCCGTTCGGGACACAGTGGGGATACACGGCGAGTCGGTCGAGTGTTGGGGGATGGCAGGTCGAAGCCGAAGAGCATGGTTTAGTGTACTGCTGGGACTGGTTGTCGGCTTCACGCTGGCTTCCAGACTCATTTTGCCCAAAGCGACCGAGTTGAAGAAAGCTGGCCAGAAACGAAAGGCAAACCCCGCCGGCTGCGGGTTGAACGGGGGTCTCCGAAAGGAATACGGCGGAGTGTTATGGCCACCGCAAGATAACGGTCCGCCAACGACCGAGAAACCGGGCTCCAGGTCCAGTAGCTTCTTATTCGTTGGTGTCATGACCGCCCAGAAGTACCTGAACAACCGAGCCGTTGCAGCGCACAGGTATGTGGCCTGACAATGACTTAATATGTCGCTTTTCTCCTCCACAAATCACTGCGGTCAGCGGCCACGACACTCACCCGTTTCTCTTGCGCGTGGAAGATAACGTCACGCCAAACGCCATTTCAAAAATCCGCCAGTTTAATGTGGCCTTGCGTATCGGCAAAGGTAAAACTCTGAACCCGGTACGACGTGATTTTAAGACCTTCTCCGAATCGTTAAGAGCCGCTCTTCACTTCGGCATAGCGATTATTTCAGTAAAACGGTCGTATGATTGGTTCACACTGCTCAACACCGTCCACCACGCTGTGCTTCTTCGTGGAGGAAGATAGTGGGGAATAACGAGCAACCCGATTGTAAAAGTTTCCATTTTAATCGTAATAAGTGCTGCTTGGTAGATCATACTCATGTCGAATATACCCGGTAGACGCCAACGGTCTCACGTTGTGTTCTACGACGTTACGTTTGCGACGTTCTCCCCATACAGGAGAACGGGACGTGTCGCGTCTACCATGCCGCCACACCGAAGTCAAGGGCCTCTCAAGACGTCTTCACGTCCGAGGGCCATCAGATACAAACACGCTAGGCCACAAACCCCCATCCGAGAAGCTTGAGTTCGGCCCCCACTCGAAGAGCCACTGCACCTGCAGTGTGGGCTCAAGCCATGACGATAACGATGGTCTTTACTGTCGGTACCTCAGAACCTGGTGTCTCTGTTGAAGTGTCCTAACGTTTCCCCCCGAATGCCTGCGTGGACGTGTGTGCTTTGTATAAATCAAACGGGATTCATAGCGTACCTCCGACAAAAAGCACACGTCACACGTGGTCGTGACATATTTGAAGCATCGTTACCGGGGTCAGACGTTGTGTGAGCAAAATGAGGGATGTACCCGCACTGTTCGGCTCACAGTTCAATTCGATACAGGGTTCACGGTTAGATATTATCATGATATTTCGAGCAAAATCTGATCAAGATCAAGATGACAACAGGTTTCTGTAAGTGAAATATTATTTATTATAGACTAAAAAGCCAGTTCAAATAAAATGTAACGCCAACTTCAGAAGTCAAACTTGGCGGAGCGACCTCAGTGTCAGCGTCACCTGAGTCCATCTTGTCTCCCTCTATGTCTACACAGTAGTGAGTTCAGCTGGGCTCACCGGGAGTGTGTTGGCCCAGGCTAAAACTAGCTAGGCCTGCACTCTCTGGTGTTAAAACAATGCAAAAGAGAAATGACCACATTCTGAATGCCATTTCTTAAATACGGATTTAGCTGACATCTTGACTTTTTTTTTAAAAACTCCACAATACATATTGTAAAATGTTTGTATTACAAATGCCATGTCACAAACATCCATAATCAAAATTAATAGTAGTAGTAATTGTATTTACTAGTCTCACTCCATGTATACAACCATACAAATATAAAAGCATTAACAACTCAGTATGCCTATACAGATTATTCAAAATATGATTGAGAGACTAGTATAATCTTTGTAATTAACATGTATGATTGCATTCTTGTCACTGGGCTTGAAACTTGTACAAACCAATTGGTTAACAATGGACTCAACCCCTATATTCCACTTGTGTAAAGAAAACCACCAAGGTCGTAAATTCATATAATGTCCTTGCCTCACAGGCGTCCTTGAAATGTAAGAACTCTAGAGAATCTGATTTAGGCTTAAACCCTCTTCCAAGGGTCTGATGATGATCTTTGTGCAGCAGATTATTGTCTAGTGGCGGTGTTTCCTTATGCGTTTCTAGTTTCATCACCAGAGGGTTGTGCTGCATATGGCCGAACCTCCATCAGTAGTAGACCCACAGGAGTTGTTGATTCTATTAGGAACAGACCAGTGTTAATCGTGCGTCTGGCTGCTAAATTCCAATGTTAATTCCATCAGCTTCAAATGCCTGACCTAGCATGTGCAATGAATGCTAAATGTAGGCTTTAATGGAATACATTTATGGACTAAGAAAAAATGGTGCAGACCAAACAGTGCTGTCTGTTCATGCCTTAAGTCAGTGGTTTTCAACCATGTGCCTTCAAGGCCCAAGAGTCTGCATGTTTTTATTCTAACCAGTAATTGTAGGTATGTAATTACGGTATTTAAAGACATGCTCTACTTTGAACCTCCTCCTGATGCACTGAACTATATTGATGCATATAGGTAGTTGTAATAAGATTTTAATCTTCTCAATTTACCCTTTGAAGGTGCTGTTCCTCTGAATTAAGATGCACTCAGTTTGCTTTTGGTGGTAATCTGTTTGGGGCGCAATCCCACATAGATTTCAGTGGCCTTAACACGTTTGTTAGCCCTTCTTCAGCCCCTTTTAGTAATTAAACTTTTGCTGAAAAGGTGTGGACATTAAAATAGGTCATTGTTTTCAGGCAATTGCATGTTATTAGGCGAACAGCAAAACGACAGACCGCTACATGGTCCCAGATGATCCCATGGTGTGTGCTCTGACCTTTTTGATTCCACCTTTTCTATGTGTTTGTGTGCGTGTCCAGGACGTGGGCCCAGACCATTCCAGGTCGTGTGGAGTTCTTCTCCAGCGAGGGATCGGACACCTCCATACCCATTCCCATAGTCGCACTGAGGAATGTGGATGACTCTTACCCGCCCCAGAAGAAGTCTTTTATGATGCTCAAGTACATGCACGACCACTACCTGGACAAGTACGAGTGGTTCATGAGGGCCGACGATGACGTCTACATCAAGAGCGAGAAGCTGGAGAGCTTCCTGCGCAGCCTCAACAGCAGCGAGGCCATCTTCCTGGGCCAAACGGGCATGGGGGCCCGGGACGAGCTAGGGAAACTGGCCCTGGAGCCCGGGGAGAATTTCTGCATGGGCGGGCCAGGGGTCATTATGAGCCGGGAGGTCCTGAAGAGGATGGTCCCCCACATCCGCGAGTGTCTACAGGAGATGTACACCACCCATGAGGACGTGGAGGTGGGCCGCTGTGTCAGGAGGTTTGCCGGGGTCCAGTGTGTCTGGTCCTATGAGGTAAGATGGAGGTCTTTGTATGCTTCTCAAACACCGACCCTCAAACAGATGCACATTAGGCCACAGACCCCAATTGGATAAGATTTTCCCCTAACGATCCCCATACAGGACATTTTGTTGTGGAACTGTCTACACTGTACATGGAGGAGATAATAGTGGTGAGAGTGAAACCTCTGACCACAATAGTTTTTATACATTCTCTATATGGTATAATTTCTACCTAGTAGCAAGACATTTTTGGGCCAATGTTAGTTGCTGTCAAGTTATTACAAAATGAATCAAATTAAGATTTTAGAATTGGCTTTTATCTATTTATTTATTTCTCAACCAATAACAGAACGTGACAACAAAGATTATGAACAACCCACAGGACAGGTGCATTTTCAAAATGAGTGGACGACTAACTTACCCATAGTAATATAACGCCTTTAAATATTTTCCTCTGCCCCCTCAGAAGAGGAGCAGACACACTCCGCCATTTTTTAGGTAGCGGTTTGACAAAGTTTTACTGGAGTGCCAGCCAGAACAGAATCAGACCAAAAAAACTCACTGTGTAGTCAGGGTCATGTCAATAGTCAAACTCTACAAAAGGAACACAAAACATAATCATGAACCCTGGGATAATACCAAGCAGAGGATACCTGGTAATCACTAGAATGCAGCGTTGCTATATAAATGGCAATAAACACTCGACATAAGAAAAATAAGCACAAGCAACAGTGTTAAAGAATAATTGTATCAGAGCAAAATAAGGAAAAAAATGGGAGGTCAGTTCCTTTCAGTTCAGTTCAGTTTATCAAAAAAGGAGTCCACTTACCGGTAATCCAAATGAAAAATTAAAACAAGGAAGTAATCCAGCCAATCACAGTTCAATACAGTTACATCAAATTTCAGGTCTCTTCAGCCACAACAACACAGTTAATCTCCACAAAAAACCTGGATATTAATCAAACAGTAGCTACAAACAGTACCGTCGTTAGTAAGAATGTCCGTCAGTCATAAGTCATGTCTGACGTGTTTGGTTTGTCAGACGAACCAAACCCGTATTCTGTGTCATTCAGTTTGGCGATACACCCGATCAAGGAGGCAGAAAGAAGCAAACGGTTCCACCCAACACAACCGAGGCAACAGACCCCACCCCAGACTTTAAACAATGCAAATGCATGGTCTACTTTGTTGTTGATGTAGGTCGCCATGATGGTTACTTTCATCACCATAATAAAGAGACGTAGCTGGGCTGGTCTACCTCAACACATGTTTTGACCAAAAAATAAATAAAATAATGAATTCCTCATTGGCTACCCGCCAACGTGGCTAGTCGCCACCAATGGCAAAACGTACCCACATTTGGCATGTGGTTGGGTGTTAATTTCAGGCCCTGGTTGGTTTGGTTGGCAATGTGATGAAACCCTACCAACGTTGGCCCAATACTGGCTAGAGTGGCTACAACCTTGCCAATGCTGGCCCAGTGTTGGCCCATCAGACAAAATTACGTTGGGACAATGTTGGCTTGCCGCCTGGTTAGTGAATTAAATTATAATAAAGTTAAACTCCTCAAGGACCCCTGGTGGTCCCTGGAACCCACTCCTTTTGTATTATTTTCAGCGTAACATTGATTTGTCACAAGTGGTTCTTAGTTTTTTCTTTTGTGCTACAGGTTATGGGAGAGAAATTGCAAAACATGTATTTAGATATAAAGGATCTGCTTGGCACTCTCCTATGACATGGCATTTTATGTTTTCAGTAAGGTTTACATAAATTATTGAAATTATATGCAGATTTATTACGGCGGCTCCCAAGATTTTCATTTCGACCATACTATACCAACGTCCTTTAGGCATGCTTTTCTTCCAAAGCTGCAATCAAAGTTCCTCATGCCATACTTTTGCTTTCTCACATTCATAGCGGGAAAATCAACCTCTTTTGGAGCCATAATTTTGAGTATTGCAAATTGTACGTTGCCGCTTGGTAAAAAGAGTGGTTTTAACTGATAAACTCTTTGTTTCCCCAGAGGATAGATTTGCATCTTTTGTGCTTTACCTATATGCATTTGACTGGAATAAGAGTGTCTGTACATCATTTAATGTCTTTATTTATTAGGCCTTGTTGCTCTTCTAGCCAGTGTGTGAAAGCTATCAAGGTCGCTGTAGCTTTGTGTATTTTAACTTGGAGTGGGTTTAGTGTCTGTAAGGTCACAATGATCCTTGTTTCTGTGTATTGATATGTATTTGCCCCTGACCTCTAGGCTGACCTTTTATCTGGCTCAGTGCACAGAATAGCTTTCCATTGACTGGTACACTTTGTCCTGCCTACATGTGCACTGCAGTGGGATGTTTACTTGACATGGTTTATTTTGTTTTGTCAGTGGCATACATAACTGTCATTTTCCACCAAGTGTGCGTTATCGCTTCCCCATAACTCATTTTAAGCACATCATAGTCATTGTTGAGACATGCCATTACTGTCACAAATTTTGCATTAAAATAAATCTGCATATAATATCAGGCTTGGGTGTAAATCGGCTAAACTGGCATCTGCTCAGTTCAAAGACTGCAATTCATCTACTTTGGCTGTAGGAATGAGAAATAAGTGGTGCATCCTCTTCCTCAGCCAGAGTTCAGTCATTGCCACCTTCCACACTTTACGCTTTAGGCTGCTTTAAACCAGCATTTGATGTTCAGTTTAATTGCAGCTCCTCGCTAGACAGTTCAGGTTTCAAAGAAAACCAAACCAAATAAGAAACCTGGCAATCATGTCGGCGAGTGAGACCTTTTCTCCCAAAGCAAATGTATCCCTGTGACAAATTTGGAGCTATGTTCAAGGCTGACTGCTTTCTTTGACTGATGTTGTTAAACAGTCCGTTAAATTGGTTGAGCTGTGTCTGCTGGATTGAATGGCATTTAGTCATTGTTGAGACTTGTATGAGTGTTGTCTTGGTTGGCTGTGAGAAAATTATTATGATGACACAGAAAACTAAATCAAACCCCCACACTGGCCATGTTTTGGGATTGAGTCATGCAATAAATGCTACTACTTAGTCATCAGTGGTGATTCTCTTTGATGTGTATGTTGGTTGAGTGCTCATTCCAACAACCTTTTCTGAGACATGTCTAGACACAGCTGTGCCATAGACTTAGGGCTTCATATGGCTGATGATTACGCGTATGAAAGCCTTTTCAAACGAATGCAGGACGAGACAATTATGTGGAGGTTGATTGAAGTGACTGGATGAGATGACAGGAGATTTAACCTCCTGTGAATGATAAAAAGCTTCCTTATCTGCTATGCTTCTATCTGTGCTGCCTCAGAAAGACAAGGGGAGGACAGTAGGGATGTTTTTAAGGCTTTTTTTGGTACTCCTTTACACCCTGAATTTTGGCGTGTACCCGCGGTTAACCGTAACATGACGTCATAGCCATAGAGGCCAGTGACACTGGTCGGAAACTCGGATAGCTGCTAGTAAGTAAGTAAGCAGTTATGAAAGATTAACGTTGGGAGGTAAATATAGGTTGGAATATACTTTACTGTTTCAAAACATTTTCATAAAATAAACTAGTGTCATGAAATTCTAATAAAACAGCCTGTGTGTTTTTGTTATTGACAGACCTTCCTGATTATGTCACGTGAGATGCCTCTCCTGACTATAAGGCAGGCTACTATTATTGTAATACAATGTCTATTATATTATAACACAGGCTACTACTAATAATAATATATAAATTATGTTTTTTGAATTAGTAATAAACAAAACATTGATTGCCAACAGCATTAATCAATAAACAAAAGAAGTACATTTCTCAATTTAAGAGAGATCATGTCAAATTTAAAGTAATAAGAATTCACTAATCTACAGATGATGTCAACTAAAGACGGCAAACGCATAGCAGATTATTCACTGTCCGATATGATTGCGGTCAAGTGAGCCGTCTCTTGTGAAACCATGGTCCAGCCAGCCTCTCTTTATATTGTGTTATGGTTATGTTCTGCCAAATGCTGTAATGTAATGTGTTATGTGTCTAATGGCGTCATTGGGTACTTACCCAGCATTGAGTCAAAATACATTTATTCTCATAGCATTTGGTCAAATATAGCGCAGCTACGTGGTCCCAATTGCATACAGAGCCACTCTGCTGTACTGCTTTACAGCACAAAGGGACCAAAATAAACCCCTCGTTGTCCACTTCTGACCTAGGTGTTGACTTCCGCCCCAATTACAATATCACGACAGCAACCCCCATCTCGCTCTCTATCTATCTCTCTCTCTCTCTTATTTATATATATCGGATTAAGTACTACTGTGATTAATAAACTAAATGTATGTTTAAATATAAATTTCATATAAATTAATACAGCCCTTTATTTACCTTCACAAGTGAATTCCATGCTTCAGAGATGCGAGTCGGTGTGGCATAAATAGACCAGGCACATATATTTAGCGGAGCGGAGAGCCGCACCTGGGACGTGAGTGACACGCCCCGCTCACACGTCTGGTGGACATTGGACAGAATGCGACGCAGCCGCATCTGGTGGAAATTAGGGGTAAGAGGGCTCTGTTCTTCCAGCGCCAAAGGAAATGGCAGATGGTGGAAGAAGTGAATTGAAAAATAACTTTCAACATGTTTATCCTCTTCAATTTTGAACCAAAACACTAAATACCACTGGCGTGAGATATTCTACTAATCACCTCGACCATGGTCTTTGTTTATCGTAATTGTACCAAGGTATCACAATTAATTTGACAATGATACATTGATGTTTAAAAGTGCTGCAATGTTACAAGCTAACTCTTACAAGACACAGAGGACCAAACAAAACCATTACTTTTACTAAGCAGTATAAACATGGACTATTAGTTAAGGGTCATTGGACCAAAGCATTTGAGCAGTAATCCCTTTTTCTTCGTAAGAGACCTAATATCCTTAGACTTTGAAAAAAGAAGGACAAATGGCACTCTGCCACAGAGCAATTCTTAGCATTTCAGCTACTGTTGTGGTCAAACGTGTATAGAGTTGAGTTTCCAATAACTTAACTTTCTATCATGGAATGATTTGAGCACATACTACTTTGTCACAAACAACATTCTTGAATTTTTTGTTCTTTTATACATTTATTATGGGTCTTCTGAAAATATGACAATCTGCTGGGTCAAAAATATACATACAGCAATGCTAATATTTGGTTAAGTGTCCCGTGGCCGTTTTCACCTCAATTAGGCGCTTTTGGTATCCATCCACAAGCGTATTTTTTCATATATAAGGCGCACCGGACTATAAGGCGCATTAAGCGACACAAAGCTGTCAGATAAGTCAGTCAGTCAAACTTTATTAAGCACATTCACAATAACTCACCATTGTGCAAACGTTAATGAGCGTATTCACAGTAACTCCCAAACTTGTTCGGTTGTAACACGTAAAAAAACCAGTCTGATACCGCTAAATAAAACCAGTTATAACACGTAAAAAAACCAGTCTGATAACCGCTAAATCAAACGTTTGTGTTTTCACAATAACTCAACATTGTTCAGTTATAACACGTAAAAAAACCAGTCTGATAACCGCTAAATCAAACGTTTGTGTTTTCACAATAACTCTCAACATTGTTCAGTTGTAACACGTAAAATACAACACAATACACTCACTTTTTCAGTTCATTCATCGTCCACAAATCCCTCTGACTCGCGCGCGC
>OMOT01038642.1:0-10414 GCA_900312575.1 Acanthochaenus luetkenii
AAGATCAACACCATCCTGGAGAACCCCTCTCACCCTCTCCATGATGAGCTGAGTCTGATGAGGAGCACCTTCAGCCACAGGCTCATCCTGCCACGAAGCAGGACGGAGCGCCTTAGGCGTGCGTTCCTTTGTGCCTGCAGCCATTGGACTGTTCAACACGGCCAACAAGTGACCAGCGACCCCCCACACACACACACATACACACACTCGCCACCCTGCACTATGTTGCACATGGAGATTACACATCTCTGGACTATATCATGGGACTCAACTATCCCACACAGGACTCAATTTAGTGATACAGTTGTACATTTGTATTATGCTTTATTTATAAGTGCCCACTATTGTTATTGTGACCTGCTATTACCTGTGTCTTATTTCTTTTCCTATTGCCTTCCCCATCTCTGGCACTGTGTTGCCAATTGCTGCTGTAACACCTGAATTTCCCCTAGGGGATCAATAAAGTGCATCTAATCTAATCTAATGTACCACTGATTAGGAGGTTGATTACAAAAATAGTTTTATTGAAATAAGATGTTTACTATGTCCACACACCAACAGCTGACTGCCAGAAAACTAGTCTGGATGTAAATACAAACCAAATAACCGTTTTCTGGGTTCATCACAGGGAGAAGTTAAAGGAATATTGCGGACTGTTTCTTATGCGTAATCTCCATCACACTACATTTTGTCTGCCATTTTGTCTGCACCAAAACCAAAACTAAACAACCCAATTTGGGTTCTTCGCAGAAAAAGTGGAAGCAATGTTAACTTCCTGTTGTATGGAAACTTAACATAAATAAATAGCAGGGTCTTTGTAACATGTCTTGTACAACCTTGACAAATAAATGAGTAAATTGAAAAATGGATGAAACAAATGCACTCCTCTTTTGCCAAAAATAGTTTATATTAGCAGTAAGTTAACTATGCCCCAAAATGACAAAAAAGTTATATACGCCAAAAATATATCACCAAGCTACTGCAAAATTCAACTAATAGCTTAATTACATGTTGTAAAACTAATCATCCAATGAACATTCATTTTATTAAATCAATACATATTAAGATACTAAAGAAATTGCTACAAAGAAATCTAAATAATTAATTTCAGCTCTATGTAACATTTACAATATGAACAAAGTATACACTAACATGGCTTCAATAACAATGTACAACTATTTATATAAGGTTCACTTGTACAAGTAACAAATATAAAGAAAACACTTTATACTCATGACATATCCATGTCAGATTTAGACATTCTAAAATATTCCATCAAATATCCCAAGGAAAGCTTCTTCTTCTTTGCTATTTCGGTTGAGCATATGTAAGAAAAAAGAAAGAAAGGAGAAGGTGGCATCCATTAATACATTTCAGAGGGGATTATTTAGAAATACATCAAAATGGAAGCCTTGCTATCGTATTTCTCTCTACCTGCTGTTGCCAGATAAGCTTGCATTGTTTGGGATGCTCTTCTTTGAGAAGAAGTCAAATCTTCCTGTCAGTGGGGCCATGCTTGTCTCAGTCTGCTTTGGGAGTGTTTCTGGTGCCTTCATTGTGAACTCCTCATTGAATATGCCCGGTCTCTGAACCAGGGGAGAAAGGAGAGTATCATTGGCACAGAGTAACCTGACTATTGGCCATACTCCAGTTAAGATGCATGTAAACAGCTTTGTTGCTATAAATAATCCAATAAACAGAATGTTCCTGTCCACAGAAAGAACCCTCTCCCTATATGACTGAGGTTACTTCTAACTTCTTCTAACGGGATAGATATCATGATCTCTACAGAAACGGTAATAGTAAATATTGCTTGCCGCCATGTTTTTTTTGGTTGACATTAAAATAAATCCATACCCCTGTGCAAGTCAGAGTTGGAAACATATTTGGTGAAAACGAAAAATGAAAGGAGTACGATGTTTATGTGCCACAATAACACTGTTAATATGGGAGTAAACCAAGTTCTCTGTGTATGTAAACGTAGCCACTAACTTTGTAAGAGTACCACAAATACCACATACCGGTACACACAAACAGAAACACATGCCTTTTTATTCCAGTCAACTGTGAGTCTATTCTGCGGTCTGACTGTGAGAGGTGCGAGTCCCATTTTCCTGATATCAGGACTGACAGCTGGTGAAATAGACCTAAGACACATAAATATGATAACATGTCATAACTAACATAAGTATAAAAACTCAGAGGATGGCTGAAAGGAGATTTCACATACTATTTGACTCAGGGAGTTTGAAACATACTGTTACACCATAATTATAGCTATGTACATAATTCTCTGGCCTTACCTTAGTGGTGTATTGGCAATAGTGATAGTGGCGTAGCCTGCACATAAAACATATTTCTGGTTATAAAGTCATTATAACAATGCTGGAGGCACAATCACACATAATAATCCATACAGTAGTTTATACACAGTTGATTACAACATGGCTGTGACCAATAACGATGACTTCTTGAACGTGATATGAAGCAATGTGCTTATAATGTACACAAAGCTAGCAATACATCCACTTATTTTCAACTATCAACTAAGTGTTTACATTTGTATTTCCTCAATTTAATGCCACTGAAATGCAATCTACCTTTTGGCATGTTGTAGTCAACAGACTGCTGGACCTGAGTCTTAGCGTTAGGAGCACAAGAGGACAATGACATCTCGCTGGCATGCACCAAGTTCTCATCATCAAAGTCGTCCCAGTCGTCCCATTCGTTTCCAAGGTCAAAGCTCACACTAGGTGTTTGTGAGGAGGACACATAATCGCAGTGGGTGGTCTGGCCCGACACCGTGATGGAGTTCTTTGAGTAAGCCCTGTTGATCTGGTTTATACGGGGTCTAGGATTCACGCTCCCACCAACACTGATTCCTGGTTTCTTCCACACGGAGGAGCCTGAAAACAGATGCATACACTATAAAATCTTTCGCAGAAGTTACCACACTGCACTGCCTTAGATTCAATGAATTAAGCATCTGCGCAATGGCTTTCAAAGTTATTAGTTTGCGTCAGTCTGAGTACTAAAGTTGAGTAGTTAAATAATGATAACAACCGTGGCCAGCCATACTTTGAAGGTGAGCATGAGAGGCACCAGGGGCTTGGGCAGGTTCTCCCACCGTCTTATATAAAATATGTCCGCCAGGTAATCATCATAATCTCAGTAAGAGACACAGAGAATGAGTGAGTGTGTGTGAGAGAGACAGACAGACAGACAGACAGGTGGAGAGCATGTATTCAACTGTTATAAAATAAAGAAAACCTGTCATTACAGTCAGGGATTGTATAGAGTTTAGAGTAATCTCCTTTACACCAAATTTTTACCATTGTCAAGCTCCTCCAGATGAGCTGGCAGTGTCTCACAGTCTTCTCCAGTCAGATCCACAGTCTCAGAGTGAGGTCTCACTAAAGCCTCATACTGATTTCCCCCATACCTTCAAATCAAATAAAAATTGAGATTTATATAATTACGCATCAGGCCATCAGTTTTCCCCCAAATCAAGTCTATTTGGACATTTTATTGTCGCAGTTTATTATCACGCTATCTTTTTCAGAATCGTATTCAGTCGTAGCTCCGTGACAAACTACGGTTTGCGCTTATTGTAAATCCCAATAAGAGCATCAGCTCAATGTCTAAAATGTCAATGTACATGCGTTTACCTGGAAAGAGTAGGTAGCATCTCTTTGGGTTTGTAAGCAAACTGCTGCATGTTTACAGGCACAGACTCCCCACTCATCTTCATCTAAGGAGACGAAAAATAACGTCAGACAGAGCGCCTCATTCAGCTCAGTAATAGAGTACTCAATGTATCTGCTCTGTCCCACTGAGCAATGACGTCTAAATGGTTATAGACGTATATAAACATATGGATTTTCATGTGCATATTTTTGTTTATAAATGTAATAATGTAACTGCTTGGTCTAAAACTGGGCTATTCATAGAGAAAAAGATCCTGGGCTATATGAGAGCTAAAGCATAGACGCGACATTGAAATGACATCTAGTGTTCAGTGGGATAAGTCAATAAACAAAGAGGCTTTTAGTGATTATCAAATAATCTATAAAGAAGAGTAAGTTTAGTCATGAGGAATCCATTTACCATTCCCATATTGGTAGTTTGTTTTCTCCCCAGTTCCCCTGTTTTGGAGACTATGTACTGTATGTTCTGATAATGATGGTGAAAATGAGGACATGCATCGTTACATTGTCATATTGTTAGTTTCTCTTTACATATGGAACCCACATCTGGAGTTTTGGATAGGGTGAACTTCTAGTAATGCACATATCCAAATCTGCACGTTCTACATCTGTAAATTGAATATATTTGATAAGCTGAATAGTTTTACAATGCACATCTGCAGGCCTAGACACTTTCTGTGTATGGTCCTCTCTAGACCCATTAATGTGAATTTGATGCACATTTTTGATGCGCATATTTGTTTTAGTCACTCATATTTGTTGCATATATCTTTGACATTTCTATAATTTTCACTTACTTCACACAGCACATGTTTATTTTTTGGGGTATATTTTCATATTGTATATATTTTCATTCATTTTTCTTTGTCAGAATATGTTTTACTGCTTATTTTGTACACCTTTATAATGCTCTAATTTATGTGTTTTCATCATTTTAATTAATAAATGTATTCTTCATGGGTTCTTGATGCTTTGCTGTATCGTATTACTATTTTGCTGCTGCAACCACCCAATTTCCCCACAGGGATTAGTCATTTTATCTTCTCTTAGCCTTGGGTGACTTGGGAGAGCTTCCTCCTCCATGGCCTATTCTTCACATTCTCCACTTGAGGTGTTGTTTAGAGGGAAAAATCTACCAAAAACTAGAATCAAATGCACTTAGGATTATAACACAGATGTAGAGTTTACATCCATTGTATTGGTGCTGTGTCATCTATTAGATGATAATGGTTTAGGGAAACCCAGTTTAGGGCTCATATCTCATTGCCCACTCGTTTGACAGGAGTCTCAACCAGACTCAACCCTGTTCTTCAAACTCTGCATTTTTGCTGGCTACACTGTTAAAGCACATGATTTGGGCTCCGTCAGAATCCAAAAGCCACATCTGTGTTTTTCTCACCTTTAGTCGCTTGACAGGAGTCTGCATGAGCGTGTCAGATCTGCTCCTCAGGTCTCTGAGGTAGGAGGAGAAGCTGGAGTCTTGGTTTGCTGACCTCTTCAGCAGCATTGCTACACCTACTTTACCTTGGGGTAGAGACAGACACAGACAATTCACAGACTGGAGGAGAAATCCTATAATCTTGAGACGCACAAAGTAAAGCACAGGCACATAAATATATGCACATGTGCGCGCACACACACACACACACACACACATACACACACACACACACACACAGTGAATTGTGTGTGATTATACTCACAGCAGTCATGGCCACACAGGTCCTTGTTCTTGCAGAAATGGTTACACTGTCTTTTACCTAAATCTGATTGTGAGGCGCACACATTTCAATGAAGAAACCAAAAAACAGCTGAAAACATTAATCTCCCTAGAAGAAATGTAATATGAATCATTAATAACAAAACCAGTACCTTGTTCTGTAGCAGATGTAGTATCTCCCCTCTGTGGGGCAGCCTGTTCTGTAGACTGTGGTTTCAGTGCAGAGGGCTGGGGTCTCTCTCCATTAGGATTATATGGCATGTTATATGGATTACATGGTATGTTATCAGCCCCAAACCTCCTGGCTCCGGAGTAGTATGCACTGAACTTCTGCTGGATGTCCAAGCCCACTACAGAAGAGGAAAATGTGGAAATGTATTAATGAACACACTACACTAGGGGTAGAGAGTGTACAACAGCATTCATCAAGTCAGGCTATTCTTTAGTGAGATTTTGTTCTTTTACTTGACTTCCATTTAAAATAACGTGTTGGTTCAATGTTTTTGAGAACCGAAGATGGTGGAAAAGTCGATGGGACAACTGAGATGAGATGAAACTTTACTGATCCCTGTGACACTGCATTGTTGCAGCAGCTGAAGCAAAGTCCAAAATCAAGAAATCAATCCAAATGTGCATAAAATGTACATAATAGTCTAGAACATATATAATTAATATACGTATATCTGTACATATTATGGATACATTTCTATGAAAACCAAACAGAACTATATTTCCATGGTTTACTGCCTAACCGTATTCTGAGCTGATGAGATTGACACTGATCTCCTCTCCCTTCGATGCCCTCGCCACATCGATCTTCTTCGACCAGCTACCAGACTTCAACAGCACCAAGTCCCTGGAAAACGAACAGAGGGTGCCTCCTAAAAATTCTCATTGAACAGTCTCACACCAAGCTCTGTCTTGTGTGTGTGTTTTGAATGAAAAAAAAACAATAGATTGTGTGGGTGTGGGCCATCATTAGTTTATTTCCTCACGTGAGTTTCTGTAGAAAGACCACGGTATTGTCAGAGTCTCCTATGATGAGAGTGATGTAGTGGTGGTCTGGAGCCGTTCTCTTGGACAGCAGCTGCTCCTGGTTCTTCAGGTTCACATTCACCACAATCTCTGCTGTAGCACAGCTATACCTCGGGAGCTAGGAAATACAACAGCATACTCTCTAGAGAAAGTTCTTTAAGAATAATAACCGGTACCTTTCTCTGACAAGACAGCCACCCCATTAACCCCCCCAACACACACACACACGCACGCACACACATGAATAGCTTGACAGTCTGATAATCACATTCGGCAACTCCTTTTACCTGCTCCAGACTAACTTCATACTTGGGGAGGTTTAAGACAGATTCTCTGATTTGGTTTCCAAATGGTGGATGTCTGTTGACAATCTGCGAGAAGCAAAAAACAATGGGCAAGAGTTACAGGCATATGCTATATATTTATCTGAAAATCTTGACACCTCTTCTTGCAAAAATGAAGACATGAATAAAATATTTTGAGACAGCACTTCGGATAACATAAATTAAGAGGGAAGTTTCAAGTCAGCAGTATCAGCTGTCCCTTAAGCTTGTGGGTGGTGATACAATTCGGCTTCTGATCTGCTGAGCAGGCAGTTTTCAAGCCAATGGGGTCAGCTGTCCCACATTAGCTTATTGTTGTTGAGATCAATAGTGACGTCAGAAATTATTGGGTGTAATGTTGCAAACTAGGTGTAAACCTAAGTAAGTGTAGATGCAATGTCAGGGTTGTATAGGTACAGTGTAGAACATGGATGGGCAACCATGTGCCATTGAATGCCAAGTGTATGCAGTTTTTTATTCCAACCAAAGTCTGTAGTGTAGGGAATAAAAACCTAGATACTCTTGGCACTCCATGGCACATGGTTGCCCACCCCTGAAACTTTAGTCCATAAAAACTACAAATCATCCAAAACTCAGCAGCACGAATGCTCACCTGCACCAAATACAATGACCACATCACTCCTATTCTCATGCAACTATACTGGTTACAGTATAACTTGGGACAGTGGAACTTACAGTAGAGCCTTCGGGATGTGTTGTGGATCTAATTCAACAAAACATCTGTGATGGGAGGTGACCATTCCATAACCCGTGACATACCTGTGCTCACCCCTTTCAACTAACATCCAAGCTTGGTTTCTACATTGGCGCTCAACCTTAACAGCACAACGAATAGTTACATCAAATCTGTTCTATTGGTAAAATGTGGTTGCATTGAATTCCTACTGTACCAACTGACCAGCTCAAGCTCCCTGGCATGGGTTTGCTCTATTTTGCTGAAAGTGGTGAGTCCAGCGTTCACCATGGCAGTTGATAGGGTCAGGCCTGAAAAGCACAGTGTCTGTGACATACATCTAATACAAAGAATGTTTGGTCTATTGATTAATTCACTCCGATGACTGTAGCAGTGACATTTTTGTTAATTAAACATTTGATTTAAAGGACCGCTGAAATGGTATTTCAGTACTGTTCTCCATCAATTAATAGACTATTATCCTTGTGTCAACAGTATTACACCATGCTTAATAAAGATTCTTTCTAAACATTATGTGTGTAGAATAGTAATGTACCCACCTATCCTCTCCAGTTGTTTAGAAACATAGGGCGAGTTCTCCCACAGCTTGGCTCTGAAGCACTTAGCCAAGATCATGGAGTTGAGTAGAGCAGAGAAGCCTATCTTGGATTGCTGACTCAGAAAGTCTGTCAAGCCTGATAAGGTTCGAAATACAATTTAAGCTAAGTAAAAAATAATAACGTTTCGCAACATTTTAAATATCTGTAAGGTCTAAGTCATGTGACCAATTAACAATGACAGAAAGTTGGTTGAAGATGGATGATGGAGAAAGTTGCTTATTTGTTATCCCTGTTCTACCCTACATACATTTACTGATGCGCATTCCATTCCTGAAGATTTTTGCTGTGTCCTGTGTAAGTCCAAACTCTTGAATTGAGATGGCACCTAGCTGAGTCTGAATCAAGCTAAAGACAAGGCAAGCAGAGAAACACATGATAGTAGTAGTGGAGTCCACAATAATATTAATTCTACAATTATTCACAACAGCTATATTCTCTTTTTTATTTATGCACTGCTTCCTCATTGTCACATCCCTTCCCCGCTGTTGAAACTAATAGTAATATACTGAAACAAATTCACCTTTTTTACTCACCAGTTCACTTTCATCTCATTGGTTTTTATCTTTCCCTCCATGGGAAACCTGGGAAAATACATAGATTCTAATTTGCTATGGCATTGCACTTTCCCAATCCCCAATTGAATTAAGCTGCCCGCAGCAAAGAAACACATTGGATCATTGTGACAAAGACAAAAATAATACACACTCATATGGCCTAGCCTTGCTATATGCATTTGTAAATCTTCCTTTCCTATTGTATCTGACCTGATGGTGACCCTGTTCTTATCCCTGTTCAAGGTGTTCAAGGTTCTCTTCTCGTTCATTCTCAACTGAATTTCGCTGAACTCTTTGCCCTTTGACACCAGCTCAATCTGTACATATAGAGAATTTTCATGTGAGTAATCTCTTTAATGCCACACACTGCATTCAATCATATAAATAATTTCCTTTTGTATAAATCCAGCCTCATAAAAACAACACAACATTTAACTGTAGCACCTGGACCTGGACTCAAAAGGTACTGTACAATGTTTCTGAGGAAACCTACCAGGTCGGCTAGGCTCTCAGTGCCGGACACTTTAATGAACTGTTTCATGGTGTCAAAGGCCACACAGTACCTGGCCATCAACCTGCCTGCCTCTGGGAAGAACAAAAACAAGCTACTAAACAGTTTTAGTTGATGAGTGGAAGTTTCAGTTGAAACTGTCATTTTAGAAGGGGTTAGTGTGGATGAAGCTGGACATTTCATGGCAATCACAATAGACATTTAACAAATGGCCTCTGTCTCCACCTGTAGGTTTGATGTTTACATCCTCATCCATGGTGATCAGACCAATGGAGGACAGAGCGTTGAGGTTCTTCAGACACAGTTCTATAGCAGGACAGGACAGAGACAGCAATCACCTCAAACTACAATCACTGGGATGCTGTTTGCACTTTGCACTCAACATACAGACAATTAGCCTGACATGTCAGAACCCAGTGTCAGGCCAAGAGACGGTGATCAAAGGATTCAGAATAGTGGTTAAATGAGGCCACTTAGTGAGGAAAGCACAATTGTCGCCCACCTTGCAGTTTTGCTTCGATTCCACATCTATCTAGGTCAGCGGAGAAACCTGCGATGGGAATCAAGAACACTACCTTCACTGGTTATACAAATACCTCAAAATGATTGAGGGTAACATAGCTGCTTAACAACGACATAAAGACTGGACCCTAATTCTAAGAGATTTTCTTTGGATTTGCGCATTGAGCTCTGACCATAGTGTCTGGGGTTCTTGAGAGCTCTGATGTAGAGGAAGGTGGAGCGTATCCAGTCCAGAGCCATGTTAACATCACTGATGGTATGGAGGACAATCTCAGCATTCAGATGCTCTACCAGGTGACTATGTAAGCTGGGGGAACAGGGTATACTGTTAAAAGCCTTACTATGATCCTTCTCTTCTGTGTGTGTGTGTGAGTGAGTGTGAGAGTGAGAGAGAGAGAGAGAGAGAGAGTGGGGGTGTAAGTCAATCAATCAATCTCCTTTATTTAACCAGGTAAAAAACTCAGATTAAAATCTCTTTTCCAAGAGTGACCTGGCCAAGAGGGCAGCATAAAAACATTGTTACAACAATACACACAAAAAACAGTACATACAAATAAATACAACAGTCATACAAATAAATACAACAGTCATACAAATGGAAATTAGAAGCAATTACAATGGCCAAGATAACTATTTTCTCTGTCTTTTAAAATGGACTTCAATTCCCCCAGAGTAATCAAATGAGGTAGTTTGTATAAGTACAGAGCAGGGTTATGCTCTGTGTGATT
>OMOT01038643.1:6712-41992 GCA_900312575.1 Acanthochaenus luetkenii
GCTAAATCAAACGTTAGCGTATTCACAATAATCTCAAAATTGTTCAGTTATAACACGTAAAATGCAACACAATACACTCACTTTTTCAGTTCATTCCTCGTCCACAAATCCCTCAAATTCTTCATCTTCAGTGTCCGAGTTTAACAGTTGGGCGATTACGGCATCCAGCATGCCCGGATCCCTCTCGTCATTATCCGAGTCAGTGTCGTTGCTGTTACCTGGCAGTTCAGTGATGATTCCGGCCTTCATGAAAGCTCGGACCACAGTTGAGACTGATACATTAGCCCAGGCATCCACGATCCATTGGCAGAGAGTAGCGTAAGTCGCCCGGCGCTGTCTCCCTGTCTTGGTGAATGTGTGTTCGCCTTCTGTCATCCACTGCTCCCACGCAGCTCGCAGTTTAACTTTGAACGCCCTGTTGACACCAATATCTAGCCATCCGGTCTCTTGACGTACATTTCTCTCAGCCACTCACTCATCTTTTCCTCGTCCATCCAGCCCTTCGGGTTTTTACTTTTCTTTTGGCAAAGTCTTCCTCTTGAAAATGACCATGGGTGGAAGTTTCTGGCCATTAGCCTGGCAACCGAGAACTACAGTGAAGGATGACTTCTCGTTCCCTGTGGTGGTGGTGCATATAGACACCGTTCTGGTCCCTGTTTTCTCCACAGTGCGGTTCACGGGGATATCAAAGGTGAGGGGAACCTCGTCCATGTTGGTGATGTGCTCTGGCTGGATCTTCTTTTCAGTGATCTTGTTTTTGCAGTATGCGTGGAAAGTGGCCAGCTTTTCTTCGTAATCTTTTGGCAGTTGCTGCGAGACGGTAGTTCGTGTGCGGATGGAGAGATTACGTCTTTTCATAAAACGAGTGAGCGCCGTGTACCACACAAAATCGCTTCGAGGTCAGTAAGCACAACCAGAATGAATCCATATATAAGGCGCTCCGGATTATAAGGCGCACTGTCGTTTTTGGAGAAAATTAAAGGCATTTAAGTGCGCCTTATAGTCCGGAAAATACGGTAATTCAGATGCGTAACAGAAAGTGGGACCGATCTGCTGACATACATAAAGTAACAATGTATTAACGCACCACCAGTTTAGACTGAATAATTATTTGCATAAAAAAGTCAAATTTTACATCTGGAGGCCACGACTGAATGTTTGGTGAGATGAATAATGCAAAGGATCTCGTATCTACTTTACTTATGAATCCATCTACACTTTGGGGGTATGCATGATTTAACAAGGAAAGCACTCTGACCAGAAAGATTGCATATCACTAAGCCAAATGCAATAGCTAATGCATTAAATGTTAAGCGGAAACTGTTTACATTTTAAGTAGAGAGTTGGAAAAGTTTAACAGTTTGACAGATTTTATTTCTGAGAGGAAGAGCCCAAAATCCATATACCCTTTCAAATAATGACTTTATTACAAAACTGACTACAAATGTCAGTGTAGGTGAATTTAATCCGGAACTCAATACATAAACCAACAGAATAAGCGGTAATTTGTGGGATAAAACAGTCACTGTAATAGAGCGTCCTTTCATCTTGTGAGGCTATACAGTAGACCTAACGTGACACGCTATTGGATCGGGCTGGTCAGATCACCCAGACTGTGATCCAGTGTTTGGAGTATGGTAACCGCGCTCCTCTGCGTGTCCCTGTGTCTTGTCTGGGGCCGCAGATGTCAGAGGGAACAACCGCCACTTTGAAGTGGGCCTTGATGAATGTATATCCCTGCTGCTGCCATGAGGCACACACAGCGTCAGTCCAAGGGGTGAGTCATCAGGACACATGTACAGAAAAGTGTCCGGAGCGCAATCACGGTAAGACCACGGAGCAGGAACACAGGCCAAGGGAGGGGCCACATCTGATCTCCATTTTAGTTTGGAGTGTGGAAAAGATGTCTAATCGTGCAGTGAAGCTACTGTGCTAGTATTGCATGAAAATATTGGCGTGTCGGTAACGGGGAAATGGTGAATGTTAAAATGAATCTGTCTCGGTAAAAATGGCCAATGATGTCCCTTTCCAGCAGTGTTTGTGACTTTCTCCTGTTATTATCACCCCATACGTCAATGTCACATGATTATGGAATTTGGACATTTACAAATGTACCCTAGCACAAGCCTTAATTTCTTTCTCATGGCCCATTAACTAATCAAGAGTGATTTTCAGGGCAAGGCAAGAATAGTGTTTTTCTATGAATGGTATGAGAAATGTGCCGAAATGCAAACCATTCACAATAACAACAGAGCATATTAAAAAGCCCCTACATGCTACTGCATGGTTTAGAATGAAAGAACCCAATCCAATTAGGTTAATTGGTTTATCTATTAAATTAAAACAAAATTACCCACTGCTAAGTACACTGGCGTAATACAAGGTACTTAATGAACACTGCTGACGGAATGAAACTAATAGACTCTAGAATGCATATATTAATTCAAGCTTGTTCTCAAGCTGTGAGCAACCCAGTGATATTTGTTGCACCACAACGCCATGGGCCCCTGAAGGCACACAACCACACATGAGTATCTGAAACCAAACACTTCCCATGCAGGTGTTACGGTGAGTGAGTTCATTCTAGGCATACTGAAGGCTTAGCCATCAACACATTGAGGATACCATTACATTACATGACATTACGGCATTTAGCAGACACTTTTATCCAAAGTGACTTACATACCATCATATACCCCACTGTAGGCTTTGCTATAGGCTGTTCCTTTGTCATCTAGTACACTCATCATCTCCATGTTTTTCCAGTGTCAAGGTTGGATGAGTGATGCTCCACGCATGAGAATTTCAATGGGAACAATATGTACAATAGTGCTGCTTTTCTCATAGGGGGAATTAAATTGATTAATAAATCAAACAGACGGCAGAATAATCCTATTGTCCCATAGAGGGATCCTACTCGTTCCCTCAACACATATAACAAAACACATTAGCTACAGATGCCTTGGCCAAAGTAAAGGCTGGCATGAGCACTTTCACTCTTGCTGGCTGACTCCAAATGTGCTAAAGCGTTTAATTACCAGACAACAACTAATTTGTCACTATTTTTTAACACAGCGTTCTTTGACAGCCACAAAATATGCTCTCTGTGCATTGTGCAATTACATGAATGAGAAATGAATCCCCCAGCTAAATAAATTCAAAATTGTCCCTGTGTTTCAATCACTATTCACAGGAGAAGCCAGGAGTCATGACTTAAATGGTCATGGTAATTCTGAGGGTGTTTGAGTAATAAATTACCCTCAATTTGACCTAACAATTGAAGGTCAAACCCCAAAATAAGGCTCTGGGACCAATTTTAAAGTTTATGATATTTTTTACAACTCAGAAAAATGGTAGCCAAAATGTAACCGTTTCTACATAAGGACATAGCTGAATGTGACAGTGACGTCCACTCACATCTGTAGATTTGGACGCTTGCAAATGTGTACAGAAATGTTTCACTTACAATTCATGCTTCTCAGATTATCACTCTTTAGCCTACAGCAATACAGTGTTTTTCTCTCCCCAATTTCTCACAGATTAAAGTAATGAATGCAAAGTTTCCTGCTACCGATGCCATAGGTTGTAGAGAGGGACCAATGTAGATCAAGCATTTGACGGGATTTAGCTACGGAGGGAAAACATGTCTATGTGACATAGAGTAGGCTTCATGCATACAGAATGGATGAGAGGGCGGTGAATGTGTGTAAACACATTTCTGGGAAGAAACCTAGTAAAATTGTCTTGCGGAGAGAAATTGAAAACATCTGTCCGGTTGCTGGAGAGAAAAATCAAGGCTGGAAGTCCAGGAGAAGCAGACCTTTGGTTAAGCACAAAGAAACCAACATATTGCTACTCGAAGCTCTCTCAGATCCTCCAGAATAGATACTGCAATTTCACGGGAGAGGGAGGGAACATATGCAGTGCTGAGCAAAGATCCCTAGGTAGGAATTCAAACTGACTCCTGGTTTTCCTCTCAGTGCAGCTGCAGCAAAGCTTCAAAAGCTCTCCCTCTCTCCGTCCATGCAGACCTCTTCCTTCCTTAGGTTTACTTTCCTTCCTCTACTCTTCCCTGCAAGCTCCCACCTTTCCGCACCCAAGCCTTTCTCCCCCCACTTCACATAGCTAAGACTTTCTCAATTTATGCCCCTACCCCTGCAGTCTTCTAGCTTCCATTGCCTTTCCTGCGACTCTGCCTCTCTACCCTTCCCAAACCTGGCATGTAGCGGTAGAGGCACAGCCAGATGTGGAGTATATTAGCCTGGCCTGAAAAGGAACATATGCTATAAAAACCATGAGAGTCAAATGTGCAAGCTAGGTTGGGGAATGACCTGACCATAAGTATAGATAATGACACAAGATAGACATTTAGGTAAAGCACATCTAATTGGAATGGCAAACTTTCATGGTACAGATGCCATAGGTTGTAGAGAGGAACCAATGCAGAGCGAGCATCCGATAGGATTTAGTTCCTCTGGATAGAGGCAGTGGGAAGACTAAGGGACTAAATCCCTTGAATGGAGGCAATTGTCCTCTCTTACTCAGAGTGAGCAGACATGTGTGCTTAATATAAAACACCAGTGCTTTTGGAGAGTGAAGAGAGTCAAGCGGCAGCAAGGCATGAAATGACAAATGAAGATGGACAGAGTACATGGCTTAAGTCGAGTTGCATCGCAAAGAACAAAGGATAATGCTGAAGAAGATGGATGAAGATCCTAAAATATAATTGCGGCTCAGCCGTAAGCAATACAAATGGCATGGGAGGCATCCAAACAAAAGTGACCGTGTAGGGGCATAAAAGTGCCTCTGTGTTTGGACGCGGATCAAATGCATGTTTATATAATTATGGATGCCAAGAACCAGTCATGCAAAAACCATGATGATCTGGCCCTGAAATAGACACGTGGGGATCGCAAACATCTTCAGTATGTATTTCACAGAGGCAAATATGCATCAGAAACTGTATTTTGCCGAACGCAACAGATATATCCTCACAAACCGCACGATTGCACCTCTCAGAACAGCATGCTTGATCATGCTCATGTTTAAGGCACCCGAGCTACTCCATAAGTTCACAGCTCCTGTAAACTCTGCCACAAATAGAGACGCAAGTGAGCAGTGTTCAGATGTTAAAAGTCACAGCAGGAAGAGGGGTCTCTACTACCAGTGCAACAGAAAACTCACCTTGAACTCTGGTTCCCTTACATTATTTATGTATTCCTTTGAACTGGGACAATGGGAACTATGATGTTCTTGCTGTACATCGGGGTTTGATTAAAAGTTACAACTACACAACACTTTGGTGAAAGCGCTATATTTACACTGAGGACACGTGAAAGAAACAAAGGGGAGAGGAGCTCAATTTCCATGGTCGCCGTGGACATTTATAATTGTATCCTTTTGTTATACTTGAGTTGGTGTTTGAGGTTGTTTGTATATATTATAGCAGAGTTTGTATGTTTGCAGAACCACACTTTATTGTCTGTATAACATTGTCCAGATACATGTTGGTCATTAATCCTGGGGGGATTTCTTCTAATCAAGACACAGGAACAAACAGGGTAACCACACGCCAAACATATTTGACTCCCAACTCCAGACTTCACTTAAACAACTCAACTCATCACCGTCAGAGCTCTCAAATACTGAACCCATTCATTTTCACGATGCCAAAGCCCCCATGACTAAGTGTTATTGTCATTATTCTTTTTAATCTATCCACCCTAAAAAATTGCCCTGACCTCTCCTTTGAAGTCGCTGATGGATGTCGCACAAACAAACCTCTGGGCTTAGTAATAACTTAGCCCATATATGTCTGTGAGCTCCACTGACAATGGGGGCCATTGTGAGAAAACAGACAGGGCAGTAATATGGATGGGATGATTGGACAGAAAGCCACCCAGACTGTGATTGCATCGTGCCCATCAGCGTAAATAATAATGGGGACAATTAGGTAGTTGGGGTAGTACTCACATTGGGTCTCAGGCTTGCTGCTTGTCCATAGTACTTTTCGGCTGCTTCATTCAGACTGGCTTGTCTGCAAAGGGAAAACAGAGAGACGCAATCATTACTCATCTTTATTGCTCCCGACTTCAGATGAGGCCTTGAACCCCGTGTGTATACTGGTGCTCAGGGGTCACTGAGAAAATAACAGGAGGGAATGGCACTGAGGGACGAGGAGAGCCAATCCAATAGTCTGTCTAGGGTTTCCATTCAATAATATCTCAGGCTGAGCAGTGACTGCTCGGCTATTTTGATTTATTCCTGAGGTCATGGCATTTGACTTATTGGGTGCTTGAAGAGAACTCATCAACAGACACTTCCGAATCTCTGTGTTTGCATTTCTGTATACAGAGGGCTGTGGGGATTGTGGTTGAGATTGATATGACGGAGACTGAGATATTGAAGGTGTGCAAACAGTATGGAGACTGGAAATAATGTAATCATATTATCCCAATTTACAGCACAACAGTGTGGCTGGCATAGATACACCACAACATGTTTGTATAAGCCATATTGCCAAGAAAAGGGATTTTTGGACAGATGGCTTGCCGGAAATGGGTCCCTGGAAACCAGAGATATTTAGTACCTGAGGACATAAAACCTGCAGTTAACATAGGAATGCTTTCCATTATGCTTCTCATCTTCGTTCATAATCCACTGCCCTGCCTCCATTACTGTTATACCTGAACCTGTGACTGTTCGGTCTTTCCCTTTGGCCCATAAAGCATTTCCTTTTATTAATACTCTGGCAAATCAGATATCACCTTTATGGCCCGCAGCTGCATACATTTCACTGATGGTAGCAATTGTCTCATTGCAAACAATTTAACTTTGACAAAGTCAAGGACAGAGTCAACGACGGCTGGCTGTGGGGGCCCTTAGTCGTAATGATCAAAGGCAGCGAGGCCATTGGAACCACGGTTTCATTTAGGTTGTCTCAGCCTATTAAGTGATCATCATCCATAGAGTTCCAGATATAAGGCAAAGCTCTCGTTTGGAATAACCAGGTCAATGGCATAAGTAAACACACACTACTTATGTTGTGGTCTGCATGACATTGTCATATCGTATATTATTATACAAGCTTGTATTATCATTCCTACGGTCAATATCTAGAAAATTACCAAATATATGTAATCTTTTCCCCATTTAACAGCATGATTAAACTTTACTAGCTTGCATTTTGTACCAGGAAACATGTTAAAACGTTCAAATTGAGTGTAATTTCAAATGTATAGCCTAAATAGGGACTTTTACGTCAACATAGGGCTGAGTATCAGGCCCAAAAATAGACATACAAAAGCAATTACTAACAAGAAATGACACTTGATACTGTTGTAACCCACACCAGTAATGGCTGGTGAAGAGACATGTGTCTTTGCCCAAGGATTCACAGGAACTAGGATGAGTGAGAATTAGAGTCGGAGAGAAGGAAACATAATTTTGAACTTCACTGAGTTCTCTTACATGCTATACTTACGTACTTACACGCTTTACATACATAGAAAATGCCAATTATTTGTTTACTCTTTCGATACCACAGAATTTTCCAACAGTCCTTTCAGAAGAAAGCATTTTACATTCCAAAAACGATCCGAACACAGAGTTGAGTGGCTGAATTTGTCCTGAGATTACAAATATGAGTTTCATTTCCAACCATAACAATATATTCGTTTGCCAGAATAATATTTAGAAGGCACAATCTTCAGAAATAAAATGCAGAAATCTAATTCTATAATATCATTATCACATTTATAAACACATTATCAGAAAAAGAACTGGAGAGTTGCCACACCATGGCCAGAACAGAGAACAGAGAAGCAGGACCTCCAAGGGCTGTCTGGCTGTGGGTAGTGGGAGCGCAGAAGACGAAAGCCAAGTGCCTAAACCACTGCCTGGGTTTAAACCCAAGCCCTGTGAGAAACAGCTGCAAGGAAGAGTGCAAGATTAGTGGGAGGAAGAGAGAGAAGGGGAAATGATTGAATGAAAAAAACTCCCTGGAGAAAATGAAACTGATGCTTGACCATATTTCAAATCAGCAACCCAACTACTGGTCTTCCTACCCTGACATCTTGTATTCTAAGGATGGTTTATTAACCCCAGAGCAGACACGCAGATGCACAAATCATAACACTGATGGTATTGCTCAAGCCTGACAGTGAGATGCTAATTACTTAATGAACAAATTGCATTTTCAGCAATGACCAGATATTTGTCCTTTAACTGCAGCTGTCCCATCTGTCCCAAGCAAAGATCTTTTTAAACATCTTTTTAGCATAACGTCCTCTGGTACAGTATACGTAAACATCGCCCCTCAGGCTAATTGAGGGATACAGCTACTGGAACTCGCTACCAGTTTCTCTTTATTTTTTAATAAAGTTATAATTTTGTACCATTTTGTACAGTTTGCTGATAGCAGAGACAGCCAACTATGGAAAAGTTGATGTACCTAACATCATAAAAGGCTAGTAACATACAAAACACATTTTTAGATCTAGTTTATGATACTCCAAAGACACATGTTTTGGATAGAAATCTACGAGCAGAGGCAAGAATGTTTACCCTGCTTGTGCATTTTTTGTGTTTTTTTTTTTTTTTGTCTGTGAATATCAGTGTTAATTTCAGCGGGATATGACACATTAAAGTGAAGCACATTCCCACTCAGCCAGCCTTTATAATGCTACCTGCACCCTGCAGACCAGACCCAGTTTGAAATACCATGCTGATTGTTTAAGGAAGGCAGAAGGAAATGGATAGCGCGGAAGCAAAATCGTCATAAACGCAGGGCCCAAGAGAGCAATGGAAGACGTTTGCATATCTGAGAGGCTCTGCCTCTTCTTTTAATCTCTCCCCTACCCCTGTGTAGATTCACTTGCTTGCCCACCAACCGAGGGCCTTTCCACATCTGCTTCCAAGACAAACACATAAAGAACATGAGCTGTGGAGGAGTGGGACCCCATGCCAAGGAGGTGGAGAGAAGTTCAGCCTGAGCCCAGCCCGAGCCTCTCTTTAGCTGCCAGGGGTCTGGACCCTGGAAGAGGCTCCTGATAGCGAAGGCTGTTGGTGGTGTGGTGAACATCCTGCTTGACCAGACTGGTGAGGGAGGACCTATGCATAAAGCAACTGGGTAAAAATCTTACATACAGTTGTGTAGCACTGCTGTACTCTTTGGTAAAGTGAGCAGCAAAAGTACATTACCAGTAAAAGACTCCAATGATTCAAGACATGTTTTAATGGCCTTAGAGGTAATCATTTCCCCTCAGCAGGCAGCTGTAATTTTACTGCAGAAAACCTTGAGTGAACCATGATGAGTTTAAACGAGGAAATATCTACACTGGGCAATATAATGTTCTTGGCACAGATTTTTTTTCAGTCTCTAAGGCAGAATACAGTAAGTTGGCACATGGCTCTATTTACAAATTTCCACTCGTGGCTTATGTTCAGAAACACAACAGCTTGTGGGCTCCAGAAGCTTTCTTACTCAAACTCATCAGCTGAACCTTGCTCTGATTTGGAAGGAGACTTTCATGTTTGAGCCAGGAACATCAGAGAAAGAGAGAGCAAGAGAGACAGTGAAGACAGAGAGAGAGAGGGAAAGAGAGACAGAGAGAGAGAGAACATACAAAGATACATAGCTGCACAGTGCGCTAAGACAAATCAGCAGCTCTCCGACCGGCACTGCAGCAAGAGGAGAGGATTACAAAGCAAAGCCAAGTGAATCACGCGGGCTGAGGAGTGGTGTAAGCCCCTGGATAAACCGTACAGACAGTAGACCTCCCTCTCTCATACACAACCTCCTTTCTGCTCAGCTATGGAAAACTGTGGCCCACCCATCTTATCTATATAAGATTCATTAAATATTGTAAAACAAAACAAAAACAGGAGCACTTCAGAATAATTCCAACCAAACACTCTACCTGAGCATGTGGGCTGCGCTGAAGACCACATCAAACTCCCCGCTGTCGAGACGTGCGGCTTTCTCTGCCATCGCTGCTGCTTCCAGCAGACGCGACTGCTCCAACAAAAACTGACCTGGCAGGGCGGGAGAGAACAGCAGTTAAAATGCTGAGGGATCCCTACAGAGGCACAGAGGGATACATGGTGTGGAAGTGTTGCCTTTGGCCTAGGTAGAGAGACAGCCTCGTCTGCCCTAATAATGATCTGCTGAAGCACATACCATCACTCTCTGGCCATCTCTCAGGCCCATTTGTTCAAATTAGCTGATCTTGATAGGACCGTTTCTTCAAGATGAAAATGGTTCTTACGGGATGTTTGAATCTTATTATGGGTGCGGCTGCTTTCGTGGTTGACCTTTGTGGACCCGCCTAATGAGACGGGATTATGGAACCCTGACAAGGCCATGAACCTAGGGTGGACCCCTTGGTAAGGGCCAGGTTTAGAGAGTAATTAATACCCTGTTGACTTTGGTTAGCTCCACTACTGTACCAGGATCCCAAACCACTGAGTGAAGCATATTTTCCTTAAAAACTCTGGATGAAATGGAAGCCTTTGCTTTAGGCCCTAGGTGAGGGAGAGACTACTTCAAACCAAGACTGATTTCTATAGAACTGTGTGCAGAATACCTTCAGGTTACAAACACTTCTGTAGCTATGGAAGGGGACAGATTTGTAATACATCATTATAGCAATTCCTTCAAATAAAGAAAATACATTTCCCATGTTAGATCTATATCATTGCCCTTCTCAAACCGGAATTTCAGCTGGAGTGACCTGCTATATCAGAGGAAACGTTTTACACAGATGGTTTGTGTACAAGCACTCCATGAAACTCTTCATCATGTAACAGCATGGCTTTTTATATATTTTAAATATTGGTAATCATAAGGTCTAGGTCTGAACACAGCACCAAACCAGTACCAGGTGATTTGGTAACCCATGCATCCAACAACACACATTTGCACATTCTGTGTATATGCTTTTGTGCTCGACTGTGAATCTGTAAACCATAAACTTTACTTTAAAAACTGAGAATTATTTCTAGCCAATAGGAACTCTGTGGTAGCATGATGAGGATACTGCATCTTTAATCTTCAATATATTTATCTATTGTATGGCTGTCTATATCCTCTTCTTTGCTTCTGCAATGACCTAATTTCATCTCGAGGATCAATACGGTTCCTATCTTTAACCCTGAAGTGGCAGGCATACTTCAACAAGATGCAAGAATGCACAATTAACCAAGTTATTGATTACTTTAAATGTCACATACAGGCTGGTGCGATTATCCAATTAGCGATAGCTGACACAAAGAGCTGAATTGTTGAAATATTCAAATAATAATAATAATGTCAGCTAATCAAAACTCAGTCTTACTATCACAGCAATTAAATCCTAATCTAACAGGCAACTTCAAGTCATGTATGAGTCACACGGAAATGACGTAAGACAAGGGACACTGAAACTGTCTCGTTCCCTATTTCCATCTCTGTGTCAATGAGAACAATACGAGGAAATTGGGGTTCATCTTCCCCTCACCCTATCCTCCAGTAACAACGTACAGCTCTACATCACGCCTGATTGGAGGAAGAGATGGCAATGGGGTCAGCCAACACTGTCGTCCTAACAATCTGACATGGTGTATACGCAGCTGTGTGTCTGCACCAAAGTGCGTGTGTGTGTTAAATTACCAGACACGATATTTGAGGGGGTACGAATAAAGACGCATTGAAATGAAACTCTAAAAACACAACGCGATACTTACCATAATGCATGTAGCAATTGCCTTTCGTGGGATCTAGTTGGATGGCTTTCTGGAAGTACCTCTCTGCTTCTGTTTTCTGCCCCTGAGACAGAAGAATTAAACACGTCGTCATTAAGGCGCTTCAAAGCCTACTCTGTACAAAAATACCACATTCGGCTCAACGGCCAAAATACCTCTGTGTGTACCTAATGACGCTCCCCAAGCCGCAGACCTAATGTAACATTCAATCGTAATAAATAGACATGAAACACATGTACCACTAGTGTTATTCTTTCAAATTCACGTGTCATCCTGTCAAGGTACACAGTGTCATGCTTGGCACAGCTGACTAGAAGGGGCAAGGGCTCATTCATTACACACTTATATCTGTACAAATAACACTCCCAGAGCATAACCGCAGATCGCCGGTGTGTGTGGCCTGACCACTATGAAACAGGACAGAGTGGTAGAGAGAAATTGAGAGGGGGAGAGAGAAGGCGGAAAGCGGGGAAAGAAAGGAGATACAGTATAAGCGAGAGAAAGAGAAAGGTGAGCAAGTTCATGTCTCTACGGGCATTTTGGGGTTCACACAGGCTTACACAAGTACAGCAAAGAAAGACAGATTCATCCTGGGAGAGTCAGGGTGAGCGTAGCATGATGAGGAGATTCAACAGACTGAAGCCCAGCGGACCTCAAGAGCTCCCAGAGGTCCCAGAGTCTGCGACGCTTGACCAATCACAACTCACACAGAACCGAGCAGCTGGCCAATATAAGTGCCAGCTGGGACTTTGATCAGGTGCCGTCTGATCAACAATTAACAATGTGCACTCTATAAAAGCTGATGTTTTAGCAATCAATTATTAGTATGTGTTTCACTCTAAAAGAAAATGCCTTGGCATGAATACTGCATATTATTAACAGAGAGGTGGAAAAATAATCAAACTAGAGTTAAAAGTCTATAAAGGCTTGTGATAAAATGTCAATGCATTACATTATGGACGGAAGAAGGGTTGACTAAATATTACACAAATATTACTAGGAACTCAGTATGAAATACAGTGAACACAATTATTTAAATTTCAGTCACTGATGAATGGGCTCACATCCAATCAGCACAATCTAGCATTAATGACTGTATACTTCTGCAAGCATGTACATTTTCAGTGAACTTCACATTCAATAACTACATAATTTTCTAATGTAAATATTTGAGTGCGGTTTCCCTTGATGCAGAAGAAAATCAAGCGTGTGCAAAGTATACTGTATGAATTGAATAGAGTTGATGGTGTCCAAATAGCCGTCATGGTTCCAGTCTGAAAAGCATCGTTTCTGTGTATTTTCATACTCTAATTCACAGATGGAGCAAAGTGTACATTTGCGGAGCAGCTGGTTTTGTAATAACATAGGCCTATTTCTATTTACTAAATGTCAGCCGAAGAGCTTTTGCACACTGAAATGAGCTGCAGTTGTGAATGGATGGATTTGGATTATGACACATCTGAGAATGTTCACGGAGAATGTGGAATGGCTATATGCCTTAGTAGTTAAGATCAGTGTTGGGCTCATTACTCAAAAAGTAATATGTTACTCAATCAATAGCGTGTGTGTGTGTGTGTGTGTGTGTGTGTGTGTGTGTGTGTGTGTGTGTGTGTGTGTGAGCTATCATTTAAACATACAGGCCTATTCGATTTTCCTCTGTGAAATATCAGATTTTAGGAATGTAACGTCATATTTTAGAGTTATAGCGGATTGTATGCAGCCCAGGTTCTTTCACAAAAAGGCCTGTCACTCAAGGGGATCTACAAAGACTAGGATCAATTGAACCCACTGCTTGCTTCCTTGCTGTCACTCCATTTCCATGTTTCCTGACATAAGGCTTGCTCTTTGTCAAACTGAAAACACCATTGAGGCTGTTTGCTTGGTGAGGGGTGGGAAAATCCTAAACTTTATGAAATGTCAATAAAGAAACCCCCCATCCCCATCCCCTGTCAGGTATACCCACTTCTCATTCTAGTCTGCTCGTTGTGTGGATGCAATATCCTGCTTTCACACATACTGAGCTTATTGTTGGTGCATGCCTCGGCCCTCAAATCTCCTCATAGCATCGGATACACTGCAGCTGTAGCCCTGGCTCTGTGGACGCCGAGGTGATTATGAATGGAGCCTGTGTCATATTAGCAGAGGAAACGACAAGTGAATGACTCCGAATCTGATATCACAAGCATCAGTGCTGCAGTGTCCATCTCTGACCTGCGGCGTGTAGACGGAGCCCGAAACACATCCTGACCCCCCTGGGTGTCAGCGGAGGAGCAGAGGGTTCAGCACAGCAGGGGGATGATACCGATCAGTATGAGATTGACTCTCCCTTCCCGGCCCTCCCGTCTTTTGTCCTCCCCCTCATCCACAAATCACAGCAAGTCTCTGCTTCCATGCCTTAACTCCCCGTCTATCCTACCCTTCCCATGGTCTCATCCCACCTCCTCTCACTCTTCCCTTGTCCCCCTTCATTCCACCTCTACCGCTGGGATCTGAACCTAGGACCTCTGACATTATTTGAAGGAACCGGGAGGTAGTAGGTGATGATGGTGGGGGCTGGAGGACAGGTCAACCTCCTGCGCTGGTTTTGATCAAGCTTAAATGCTGTTGTCAGTGGACATACAGAGAGCTGCACTATGACTGAATGAGCCTTGGCAGGAGGACCACAGATTGTACAGTTCTATCCATGAGGGAGACATCTAAAAAAAATAAAAAAGCTTTTGAGGACAACAGTTTCTGACACATTTCACAATAAATCTTTTGTGCTTTCAAATTGTTCTCAGGGATGAAGAGGCTCCAAGCCTGTCCAAACAACTTTGTACTTTTCTCTGATGGCATTATTTACACTCAGAGGATCATGGGAGCTCTAAACCCCTCTTCCATCCACCACGGTCGGAGATCTAGAGGGATTAATCCCTCTACTTTCCTCCCAAATCAATAACACTTTCTTAAATAAAATGATTTTCTCTTCACGGCCCACTGAGTTTTTCCTGTGTCCACTTTATCAAGTCCAAACAGTGTTCTCCAAAAGGACTGTGTTGTTCCCCTAGAGTGCACTTGCTGACAAAATATGGTTTCAGACAATTCTTGATGTCTAGGGTCTTTTGTTCTGAAACCAATTCGTCATTCTTCGTCAGCTTAACAAACTTATTTTTTTGTCATGTCAGCTGAGCTATTCTTTAACCTGACCATCACTCCTTGACTAGAGATGGGGGATAAAAAAATCTAGCATGGTGAGAAAGACACTACTTCAATGTGTGGACGAGTAAATGGGGCTTACGTTCGGACTCAGGACTTAACATTTTCCGTTAAATCACGATACACACCGGTTCATGACTAAGACGCTATAAATGAAAAGGACTCAGTTGCCATAATGGAAACGAGAAGAGACATGGGCAGAAAGGGCAGAGTCATTCTGTGGCGCTCCAGATCCCACCTCCGGGCTTTTGAACACCATTTATGTCATTAGGGACCAGGCTCTGGGAGAGAGGGGCGTCAGCTAGAGTGAAGGAACACCTCCACCCCTCTTTTGACCTCCTCAGCGACCCTTCCTCTCATCTGTTTAACTCTGTTCTGTTCCAGGTCTGATCTGACAGTCTCAGTTCAGCCCTAACCCCTCCCCCTCCCTCAGCTATATCCCAGAAACTGCTACCCGGTTTGGATCCGTCATCGTTCACTGTATGACTCTGCCACATGACCACCTCCTTGTGAACTCTGGGACCCTACAAACTGCGACCCTTCCACTCCTCACAGTCCCCTGACCTACATATGCACAGACGGCCCTTTCTCTGCTCATTCAAACACGACCACATCGACCTAGACAACGTGGGCAGATGTAGATTGGACTAGTAAAAGACAAAAGACGATACACATTGGTTTCTCTACAGTGTTCAGGGCCTATCTATCTATTTCACAGATAACTGTTGCTGCCATTCAAATTGCCTGGTATCTGTTTTGCTGTTGTTGATTACGGGACATCAATACAAAGGGCCTGTTAAGGTAGTTGTTAAGACCTAGACCAGGGATTTGGTAACAAACAGGCTGTAAAGACCATGAAGGGGAGCCGTGACACCGGTTTCAATCAGGAAGCACTATTCCCATAGGAGGATAGCAGCACATTGAGGAACTCAATGCGATAACCCTCTCTCTCTTTCTTCTCTCTCTAGTGTACATGCACACCTACACACACTCCCTCTCTCCCTATTTCTCTCTCACTCACACATGCTATTGATTAACTGTAGAGACTTCAGGAGAACATTCAAGCTATCCGTAAAGAGCTGGAGAGAGCTGATGAGACGCCGAGGAGCTAAAAGAGAGTGAAAAGGTTGGAGAGAAGACGGGTGAAGAATGAGAAGTGGTTCAGGGAGGCAGAAAGTTAGACAAAGTGAGGGCAGAAGCATAGGAGGAGGAGGAAAAAGGTCTTACCGTCATGGCAAGGAGTTTGCCGTAGGTGAGGTGCGCGGGAATGTGGTCGGGCTTGGCCCTCAGGGACTCTCGGTACCAGTGTTCGGCTTCAGCCAGCTTGTTCAGTCTCATATAGGCCTCTCCTGTGGGGAGAGGAAGGTGAGGGTTGAGTCAGGGGTCAGGCTGTCAGACATGAAGAACTATAGAATTGGATAGAACGGACATCCCCATTCAAATCAACGTTCCAGGATGGTTGGAGCGGCGGCCAATTTTATGTGCACCAAAAATGGCCACCGCTCCGACCATCTTGGAATGATGGGCTAGCTTCCATATAAACCAACTTAAGGCAAGTCACTGAAGGAGGCTACTTAGTTGAATTGTTGGACCGATTTGGGCTTAATCGCTTTATATTACTGTTGGTAAGTCATCATATTGTATTACTTCAACGATAATCTTGTAACGTTACAAAGCAAACCCTTTTTAGTTTAGGCTACAGCCACAGTGTGTGATACACTTCACGGCCTTACTGCCCAGACTTCCGCTGTCACCATAGCAACTAACCTGCGATAGGTGCCATTTTATGGTGGACTAGTCAAATGACCACAGCAAACAGTGGGATGTCTGTTCTATCCAATTCAAATTCTATGTTAAGAACCCACACATCTTCCTATTGTTCTGCAGAGGATTTTAATGACAGGGGTGGCAGACACACTAAGAGGCCAGACTTCGCTCCAGTGGAGATTGAAACTCGACCCCAAACCCCACGTTGTTTTGTCATGTCAGGCACTGAACTAAGATAATGCATTAGTTCACATTTGTTTTAAAGTTCAAAATTCATGCAACAGAGGCGCCTGGAGAACTAAACCTATGGACTACATTCACTGTCTTTCATGTACTCCATACCCAGGCAATGACGAACATAGAAAAATAATCATCGCATTGATGTTCAGATTTCTTAAGAATTGGAATAAGTTGAGTTCAGTGGAAGGCTTGAAGTAGTATAGGAGACTATAACTGAGTCGATGACGGATGACCAGCCTTGTCTGGAGTTATGATATAGAGCTAATGACAAACGTATCAACACTTTCCCTCACTCTGTATGCTAGCACCTGCAAAAACAAAGACCTCTCTTTCATGGCCCTCCCTTACACTTGTATTATTGCAAGCATTTGACAACATAGGCCAGTAATTGGGCACAACACAGCCAAAACAACATTTGAACTGTATTTACGGAAGAGACCACAAAGGGACTGAACATGTGTTAACATTTCACATGAACTTGTAACATAGTTTGTATTTCAATCCACACCCAAGTCTTGTGGATTTCCAAATGACTGGACATGTTGTTTGGACTAGAGTAGACTGAAACATTAATTATCCAGGGCTTAGAACTAATCATTTCCCGGATAAGAAACTACGATAAGCAACAGGTGACTGGCGACAAATCATCACTCGATGACCTCTGCAATGATCTGAAAACACACCTCGGTCTTTCACTATGAATGACCAGTAATGCAACGATACCGCCGAATAAATTCTAATAATACGTCTAATAAGACTTAAGCCTAGTCCCCTGAGACATAAAGCAATATCAATGCCATGATAAAGTTGGAGAAAATATGTTTTCAAGATCTTGGGTTTCAGATTAAAGTATTTGAAATCCATGATATTCTAGTTACAGAATTAAATAATCTTTAAAACATTTCCTTTGTCAACAGCCAACATAAAGTAGAGCCAACAGAAAGGATTGCTGTAGTGCAAGAGACAGGATCGTCCAGGTTATGATGTCTTTTTTCTCTCTCCCCTATATTCCTGTATTCCAGTGACATGGCTAACAGATACTGCCAGATAGCCAGTCACATGTTGAAGAATTTCATTCTAAAATGAGATAATCACTGTTTGGAAAAAACATGACACCAACAATGATTGATGGCACTGTATCACACATGTTCTTTTTCCAAGGCTTGCTTAACAAAACAATAATACTTTTATAGACAGGATCGTATGTATTTTAGATATATTGTTCAATGCACTTCAGGCTATGAAGTAATTACTCTTTTCCAAAATGGATATATTGTCTTTTTGGGGGAAATGACCTCTACATTTGCTGATGGGGTTAAAACCTGTCCAACGCTTCCATCGCCTTCCTGGCAGCAGACCTCCGTATGAGATTAGCAAAAACATCAACATGCAATTAGAAGTGACATTGAATCCAAGGAGCTGAAAACCAGCTCTTGGAGTGGAACATTCCATGGCCCAGCGGAGAGTGTTGGAGCCAGACCAGCGGGGTGCAGATTACCACCCAGGTCTGTCCCCGATGAAAGGTTCTGCTCCTTGGCGTCTGACAAACAGCACGAGAGCAGCACAATGAGCGGGGTTGGAAATAGATATGAGCAGGTGTGCCAAATGTGCAAATCGGTTCAGTGCAGAAACACCGTTCAGTCGCAGAAATCACAGATCTCTGGCTCAGCGCCGCCATTCTAGATCCAGTGCTGCTCCTTAATGGTGATAGGAGCTTTCGTCAACATTTTGACATAATCTCAGTACCTCTGTCTAACTGCATTTGCCTTCACACTAGTGAATCCGTGGCATTAGGAAGCCTGGAATACAGCCTCCCGTTTCGGCACTGGCACTGGACATGAAGGAGGACTGGCATGTTGTGTGACAACTATCAGTGAGTGGAACTGGGGCTCACTTGAAATGGATATTAGTGTTTTTCAAAATCAAAAGTCAAAAGTCAAGTCTGCAGGTGCTTTCTCACGGCTGTAATGTGAGGAGTGGGGTTATTCTTGTTAACTTGCTATTGGAACGCGTAGTGTCTGGGGCAAAACACTGTTGAACAGCTTGAACAGCAACCACATAACCTGACTGAAGACGAAGGTTTCCATGCCTTTTGCAGCAAAATTAAATAAAAATAAACAAATATATAGCTCAATGTTTATAATTATTTATGAAAACAGAGCACTTTTGAAAACTAACTGCCTCAGGCACAAGCTCCCCTAAGCAACCCTAATTTGCAACGACTAATTTATTGTGCTTATTAAAATCTTGGTTCAGCTAAGGGCCTGGCATATCCAGAAAAAAAGTTATTTGTATGACTCAGGTACAACACGATGTTCAGTGGACAACAAAATGGTCCCAAACACACCAAAACCTCTCCACAAATAGCCCCTTGATCCATTATCTGTTATTTCTGCTGCGCTAAAAAAAACAGCACTTACCCATCATGTTGTAGAGGCTCTGAGGTGCAAACTGTCTTGGCATTTTCTGTATTGCTTCTTTATACACAGAGAGGGCCTCCTATGAATGAAATGGGGGGTTTGCATTAGAGACCAGAGAGAAACCACGCCAGAGAAACTGGTGCTGGGGTAACTATAGGCATTCCTCCCCTGCAGCCTGGACTCTGACACTGTGAATGCACAGCGTGGAATTGGGGGTCGCTGAGAGGGTGGTTCAGACAGAGCCAAGGAGAAAGGGTCTATCCTCAGTGTCACGGCTATTAAGAGAACTAGAGCAGTGTCACATATTGACTCTATAGTATAAAAGGTCCGGCGATTCACCTCGGACTCCGTTCAGAGTTTAAATGGTACACGGAGCTGGAACTCCCTTCGTGTGAAGCAAACACTGATTGGAAGTGGGAGGAAGTAGGACCACTCTCTTTCACCTGCAACCAGCAATTTATAAAAGCCTGTATTTAATCTGCTGTACTGCTGCTTCGTTGTTTACTGAAACAGCAGCATCGGTGCTTGACTACAATATAAATGCACGGCATTCAAAAGCCAATTGATCTTAGACAATACTGTAGGTCTTATGAGGCAGGAAGGATAATGAATATGTCAGAGGCAGCTTATCTGTGCAAAGCACTGTGTCCCCTGTGACAGAGGAAATCTTGGAACCCATCTGTATATAACCCTGCGCTTTCTCTGTGTCCCCCGAAGCCTCCTTGGGCCCATGCTTGCATTTTATTTCACTTCATCTTAGCATTTTCCAACACTCCTTGAACTGTTCTGAATAGTTAATGAATGGTATAGCAATGTGTGTGTGTGAGAGAGAGAGCATGAGTGAGTGAGTGAGTGTGTGTGTGCCATCACTTAAATAACCAAAAAACAAAACAATACATTTCACATACACTTCAGAATACGTTTGGCCAAAAACATTTATTTGTGCATGCAGATGACATGCAATTGAAATATTGTATATTTTATCTTTTAAATTGTGAATGGCCCAAATATATTTAGGATATAATGTATTTCCAGTGTCCCAAAAATATTTGAAATGAATGTCATCTATATGTACCAAATAAAGTTTTGGGCAATTTATTGCATATATTGAAACGTATCTCTCTAAGATTGTAACATGTGGATTATATTTGTTGGCAGTTTGGGCTATTACCTCCTGGTGTCCCTGCTCGTGGAGCAGCTTGCCCAGGTTGTACAGGCAGCTGGTGACAGAGCTCTTGTGGGCGTGGGGGTCCTTCAGGTTCTCATCTGGGATATCGGCACAGGTTAGGAAGGTGCGCTTGGCTTCATCTAGGTGACCCTGATTCATCAGGATGATGCCTGTGTTCAAGTAGGCCGCTGTAGGGGGAACAAGAGAAAACCTAGGGTCATGCCGAGCAATGGTGTCGAAAGAGGTGAGTTACCACCAATTACAGAATATTAAATACACCTTTAGGAGGGAACAATGAACCACTGTTGATCTTGTTTACACTTTTTGTTTGACCTTTGCTAGAATCCTGTGGAATACATTGTGTGCTTGTTAAACTCTTCCTTCAATGGAAGACAACGTTGAATGATCAATATGCAGCTAGAGAGTAATTAGGCTCTGTGGACCTGTCTCTCTAAACTACTCCCTATCAAGCCTGGCTGTTAGAATACATTGACTTAATACAGCAGATCAATCTGGAAGGCTCATCCACAGGGTGCTGATACATATTCAAGAGGCAAAGGGGGATGGTTGGGATTCTGTGTAATCAAACAGCATTCAACCACTGCCTGAATCAGTGTCATCATGAAATCTACAAACAAGTCCTCTTGTTCCTCATCTTCTTCCCTTCTTTCCTTTGTATCTCAAAAGTCTACATCGACGTTATACCACATCTTCATACTACACAGTCTCATTCTGTACACAGTCTCATTCTGTACTCCATCATATTGCATTGCAGGACCTTTATTTCCAATGCATCTGCAGTGGGAGGGGAACAGATAAAGAAAACCACAGCGAGAGCAACGGGTTTTCTGTGTGCCGTGCGCAGACAATGTGTAAGGAATCAATAGAGTTTTATCACAAAAGCAGGATAGCTTCTGCATCTTCAATAAAAATGCACTCGTTTGCGCCAGCTATCTCTCAACTGGGCAGTGAGTAATGCTGCAACCGTTACAAATGTCTTTAACTGTCACGTTCTCATTCTGTCTTTACCATTGCCGCTGCTTAGGGTAATTAATTAACCTTGTTATCGGCTGTGACAGATTGGATAGTTGCACGCTGAATGGAAATGTTCTAGTCTAACCGCAATCTCGATTAGGTCTATAATTAATCTGGGGAAGAAAGGAAGAGACATTTAGGATTCTCTGTTTATCTGTCATTGACTAATGCCTAGAACAATGGGGGGCTAATTTATTGCATGCCAGGTAGGACTGTGAGTGATTTATACTAATCGAGCAATGAGACTGCTTGGAGGCGGCAATAAAGACCGAACATGACACTGTGTGGGAGATTTAGCTCAAGGAAAAGCAGCCAAACTACGGTGAATTCGTATGGGAGGGAGGGGATGGGAGAGACACACACCCAAAAAACAAAAGAGAGAGAAGTAGATGTGGGGAAAGTGAGTGAAAAGAAATGGGGGTCATGTCCCGAATTCATAATAAATGACATCATGCGTTTGTTTGATCTGTTCACATGACTGGGCTTTGAGAGCCAGTCTGAGAGCAGCGTTGAATGTTTAATTCAGCTCTGTACCCGCTGCCCTTCGCTGCCTACCCCTCTCCCTTCACAAAACCACAGCCTGTATTCACTGTCGCCTAGACACAGCACAGCCACAGCCGCAAGAGCTGGAGATTGTCAATAAAAAGAGGAGCTGTACTTACAAGCCAGAGTTGGCCGGCTCCCAATGGCCAGCTTATAGTAGTGGAGTGCCTCTGAGAACTTGTTGTTCTCCTGTAGCAGCAAACCGCTGGAATAGACAAAAGGAATGCATCAGTTAAAAGTCTCTGTTTCAATTAGACGAGGAATAAATGCAGCTGATTAATCTGAGGAGAAAGATTTAGATCTCAGCAACCACCGGCTTTTGGGTGTGCAGTGAGTATTGGCTGTGGCTGTTGTGTTCCCCCCTCGCGGGAACGCCATGATTAATAACAACCCTGTCAGACAGACAGCGCTCTGGGGAATACAAGACAAGACGGCACCTCCTCTGTGTGAACTGCACTGATCTATGGACACACACGCGCGTATGAAAGGAGAGATGGTCCGATTGTTTACGCACACTCCCGAGTCAGAGAGACAGACGTGCGTGAAAGGACACGCTTCAGATAGGCATAAAAGCACATAAGACATATTTCTACGCTTTTTCTGAAACACTTTGACATCAACAGTTTAACAATAGCTCAAACATATAGTGAAAGGAGAGCCACAATGCAAACAATAACAATAATAATAATACTATACAAACTCACAGGTTATACAGCATGTCAGCCATGTTCCTGCGGTAATAGAGGGCGTTCCTGTATGCCTGCTCGGCCTCCTCCATCTTGCCCTGGTTCTTCAGGACGTTCCCAAGGTTGCCCCATGCTGACAGGTTAGAGAAGAGAGGGTTCAAGTAAACTTTGTGGCAACTTTCTTGAATAACAATTTTGAAGATCTTGAAAATGTATTCTGTTGGTTCAGAATATAAATTACAGCAGAGACCAGTATGCATTTTATTTTGTTATTCGATCAGTAATGCCTCTGCACAGCCACTCACTGCTGTATTTTAAACCCTTTCAAGAGGATGTTGTCCTGGGGACACACCATGGGGGCTTAGTGCCAAAACCACCACTCATTCCTAACGTATGTATGAAAAGGAGACCGCCACTGAGAAAATACATCTTAATATCTCAGAATTCTGTGATAATAATCTTGATCAAAGTGAGCGGAGATGACGATGTGTGCTTCTAGGTGCATTTCACAGAAGGCCAACATGACACAGCTATTCAATTTAATACCGTTTTATTTCCATCTTGGTTTGACACTGTGTTTGAGTACTATAGACGGCATTTTCATTCGTTTGTTGACTTTGCGCAGGCACCTTAGGACTGTAGGGTTGCTCAGGTGGAAAGCCCACTCTGATCTGCTTGACAGTAGATGCGTTACTCTTGCCAGAATAACCAGAACATAAGATTTACAATTTGGGCGTTTGAACTTCTAAATAAAAGCACAAACGTGTAAAAGTGTATACATAGATTTAAACCTATGTATTTGTATTCAATCATCACACCCAATAAGTGAATACACAGATTGATATGTCATGTCTTAAAACATTATGAAAAATACCATAATGTGTGGCATTTGTAGGCTGCATATATTAATTACACTGTGCAGCCATACACAACACTGACTAAACTAGTTCTAAAATGCACAGGCACGTTTCATTGTTACTACACAAGATATACTGTACATCAAAACACTCCTGCAGACCTGTACTTTAACAATACACTAACATTTATAAAGTGAAATACTAATAAATGGGTTGAAATCTATTTTTACCCATTTCAACTGTTGCACTTGTATTTTGAAGGCTAAACGGCAAAACTGGAAGTCTTATTTTCTGGTTATTCTGGTTTTATCAAGATCATTATCACATAATTATGAAATAATTATCTCAGAATTATGTGGTAATAATCTCAGCATTATGTGAATAATTTGATCTTTTCTCGGAATTACTATATTCCGATTGGTTTTTTTTCCAGGTGAATGCAATATGCTTCTGTAGAAACCGGACAATAATGAAGACTTAATAGCATTGATAGAATTTATTAAGATCAACACTAACTGTATATAGACACATAGGATTAATCATGTAAATGTGCATTTATGGTGTTGTGCATGCACGCATAAGACAACACTAGTGTGTGTAAACTTGCCTCCGAGACACCGTTTCTTCCAACATCTCCAGTGGCCGTATGGAATGGGAAAATAAAATCATGACTCATCCCGCCTGTGCTTTTGTTGAAATGTGTTTGGCGTGTTGACTTATGCAAAATGCGCCTTTAAGCAAACATGTTGTTTGTCAAAGCATTTGATTCTAAGATCCCAGAAGGATAATAAGTATAAATAAAGGCAAGCAGGAAAACTAACCAAACTTCCTTCATTCAATTGGCCATCCAGTTACGCATCTTTTATTTAGACATTTTGAAGACTTATTATAGAATTACTTGGTTCGTCCTGAAATTTCAAACGAGTCAATGAGTGTGTCAGTATTTGAGAATGGGTTTAATTCCAAGTCTCATATTAGTTACTATGAATGTGAGTCAGGGAGGTTGCTGCTGCTCTGGTCGGCTGATGGCCTGCCAGAACAAACAGCTGTCATGCCTCTGCTCCGCTGCAAAATCTGAAAGGGAAATTAACTAACAAAATGTGTCCTGCTGTTGCCTTGCAAGTCCCTATCCTGCTTTCCTCCTCAGCATCGCTGGAGAACCCAGTACATTCCAAGCTTTAGATAGGAATCTGGGCTTGATGACCTTGAACTGGAGTGCTCTGTGCATGTGTGTGACAATAAAGGATACATTCTTATTATTAGTATTTATGATTATTACGATTAATATTAATGAGTAATTATTAAGTATTAATTATTAATATTATTATTGTTGAATATTGTATTTGCTGTTGTCGTTGCCAATCAGAAAGAGGTGCCATGTCAGTAATAGTGCCCTTCCAAGTGAGAGAGGGCATCTGGTGTGATTAAATAGAGCACAATATGCTGGGTTTACGATGGTAGATATGTGCCAACGGGTTATGACTATTATAGCGTTATTATTATTATAGTATTATAGCAATTAAGGGTTCTTAGGACCAAAGTTTGCCCACTTCTGAGGTCAAATGTATAAAACCTAACATTTACACCAGTTGGATCCTACTTCAGGGGCGCAGAGTTCAATGTATTCTGAGTTAGGGTGGAGTGATGAAGTGAAGACATTTTGAAGCAGTTTAACACTGAATTATTCATTATTATAGCTGCAGTACACTGAAAGAGGCGGCACACATTATCGGATTCAACACCTTGCCTAAAAGCCTCTTCACGCTATTCAAATAGGCAACCAAATATGAAGGGGTAAGAGCTTTCTGTCTGGGCATGTGTGAACAACTGTGTGTGTGTGTGTGTGAGTGCACATGTGAGTAGTTGTACCCATGTTCATATACAGCAGGAGTGTAACTAACGTGCCATGGGTCCGTGTTGTGCCTTACCTTTAGCGGGATTGACATAAATCCCTGACTTGTAGAGCATCTCCTCATTCTGCCAGTCCTGGTTCCTCAAAACGGTTTTAACACCAAACAGCAGGACCAGGACTGCGCTGCAGTACACCAACATGGTCCTGGAGGACCTGCGTCGCAGGCGGACGTACAGGGACCTCATCCCCACCGTCACCAGCAGGCAAAAGCCCATGCTGGGGATGTAGAGTACTCTCTCTGCTATCACAAACCCCACGTAGAAAAACAGGTTAGTGGCAGGGAGGAAAGGGATAGCCAACAGGCCTAGTGAGAACACTACAACATTTTCAGTGGTGGGCAGTGGAGTCCTCGTCTCGTAGTGCTTTTTGGTACCGTTTTGTGCACTATTGGTGTGAGGCTCTGGGTGGGAGTTGTTAATTTGTTCCTGATCATTGCATTGGTAACTGTGTCCATTACTGTGCCCGTTCTTGCCATTAGTGAAATGGTAACCTTTGCCATTGGCCTCCTTGCTCTTGGCCGTCTGACGCATCCGCAAGCCAAACCAAGCCAGCAACAGCAATCCCAAATAGAAGGATATCGTATGAAGGTTTCTCCAATCAGCAAGGCTCCTGATCAGAGGCAGGGCATCCATGGACCAATCAAAGCTAAGCGTGTCCGGGCAGAGGAGGAGGCAGATGTTGACGGCAGGCAGGTAGAAGAAGGTCAGCGTCCTGGTGAGGAGTGAGGGGTGGTCGGCCGCTGGGTTGTCGGAGTTGGAAAAGTTAGGGGGTTTGTTGCCCATCCAATAGAGACGGCAGGCCAGCAGAATGGCTCCCCAAGCTGCCAGCAAAAACACATTGAGCAGCAGGTGGACGTTCTTCCTCTGAAAGACAAAGAAAACACAAAAACAGGGCTCAAACTCTCAATTGGCTAGAAAGCAAAGTGGAACAACTGTTAGAAAAATCATATCTATTATGAGAACAGCTATAGTTTTCTAGCTGGTTGCCATTTTTCTGACTCTTGGACTCTATTTGATTTTGATCCAGATGATGTTGGTAAATTCAGCATAGGTTTGAATGTAATCTTTCTGACCTCACACCACATCAACTGGAACAACAACTCCAGAGTGAAATGGTTGGTAAATGGAAAAGGGAAAGGAAAACCATAGCAGAATTATGCAATACAATCTGGAACAAAATGTGTGTTGAGGAACAATTTAGTCAACCAAGTGTTATAAGCAGCATTGATATGCGTTTCAACAAAAGGGAAATACAATGGCACTTAAAAGTGCTGTGTTGGCTTTATTGCAAACCTGTGAAGCAGGAAGAAATCACTTAAGAGCCACTTTCTTTGTTATTGGGACCGAGGGAAAAAAATGGCACAGTGACTTTAATTGATCTTTAATTAAATCCAGAATATTCACTATAATTCAGAATTAATTGACTATTTAAGAACAAAGGTGACCTGAATGTTCAATTAATGCACACATTTTGTCCTCTAATTTCACTGGCCTCCATAGGCATATCAAAACGAACACAAATATACGGTATGAACCCTATTCATCATACTACAGACTTGATATTAAACACTTTTCCACATGCTGTATGGAAATGCTTATGAAATATGTATGTTTGAATGTTTAACACTTTGCTGGAAGTGGATTGAAAAATGGCTGGACGTATTCCCCACTGACCTATTCCACTGTTAGGACAATTGTGTTTATGTTGGAAAACCCAACTCCCACTAAGAAATTGTAGAACTTCCTTTATATAAACAGCTAACACATGCAGAGCAACATCCACTCATGTCCTGCAGCACTGACTCGTATACAGGGAAAGGGAGACCCCATACCTGTGCTTAACATACAATCATACCATACCTGCAGCTATGGCTTTTGCACTAGTCAACATTTACAAAAATATAAATAAAATAACATCATACCCTACGTTTGCCTTTATTCCTCTGATAGGCCTAGTTGTTTTCTGAAATGTGAACTGATTTCACGAATCAAACAGGAGCAAAAAAGACTAACTTCCCATTGTTTTAATGCCAGTGGATATTATGGACTATCCATCTCTGTATGCCAACATGTCACATCTATGATCACAAATTTCATATCACCACTGCTTTGGGGGTGTAATATCGATTTCCTCCCCTGTCCGTTGTCATTTACATATTGATTCAGCGAGGAGAGGCTTCGGTAACCTCTGGGGACATCTGACTATGGGGGAAAATCTCTCTCGTCTCTGCTAATGATCGCTGCTGATGCACAGAGCAGAAGCCAAACATTCAGGCCACAGAAAATGAGATGGGAAACATAGGTCAATTCAGACCAGCTTCCATGACAACACCATGGAGAGGATCCCCAAACAACTTATTACAGTATTCACTGAGTAGAGATATTGTACATGTGCACTACATAAAGAGAGTTAGCCACTCATTATTATATTGTGAATTATATTATACCATGCAAAGGTGGCATATTGTTTTACAATACAAGATTTACAGTGCATATGAAGATATACAACGTATTTGAAGACATAAAATCTGCTCTGTTATCTGTCGTAACTGTGTGAAACAGCATTCCAGAGGACATTGTTCTACATAAAGAAATAATGCTAATCACAACTTTGACAACAGAAGAATATATATATATATATAACACAGAATATAATCAAATTCTGGATTATAAGATACATATATAAATATATATATAGACCAGAGTAGCCCAGTACTAAAATACTGTCCTGGTGACATCTTAAAACTGAAGGTCACAGAAGCATCACTGAAGAGGAAAAAAAAGAAGAAAATCACATATTCCATACTAATTTTCAGCTCCATCCACACAATATGCACAACAGTCTCCGAAAATATCAACAAAAACAACAACTTATGTAAGTATCAAAACCATATGGAGAGACCTGACAACAACCTGTGGTGCTTCAGGATATGCCACTGTTCTCGGGCTGTGCAATATGGACAAAAACCTATATAAAATGATATAGTACTTTTTCTGTAAATTCGACCCAGCATTGAGTTAAAATAAGTATTTGCAAATATTGGTCAAATATAACAGAGCTCTATATTTGGTCCCAATTACATACAGAGCTACGCTCGTGATAAGAGCTGATGATCCATCGCATCAAAGTTTTCTGGTTGTAAATCGTGGAATAATAAGCGTGACTGAAAACTGTTGTTTAACAGGCAGTTAAAAAATGCACTAGAGTTTTGTTCTGTGTCACGCTCCTCCGTGTTTGTTATTCCAGTTCACGTATTGGGAATGGGGTTGGGAATTACGTCAAATATGTCCATAAAGCAGTTCTGCAGCTTTTTTGCGACAAATATCCAGACATTTTTCTATCGTCCCACAATATATATCATCATATCGAACAGCCCTACACTGTTCAAAAAGCTATTCAGTTGCTTGGCAACAATAAGGTCACCATTTCAATCCACATCACAATTTCTTACTAATTTGAGAGCGACTGTCAAAAGTGTTGCGTGGACTTCCAGAGGAATAGGCAGGTGAAACTACTGAAGACAGGTCACAGTAAATCACATAAAGAAGGGCCAATGACAGATGGGAGACATTAAAGATCTGTTAAATAACAACTATTATATAGTAGACAAGTAATCTGTATCAGATGCTGTTAAAGTGATAATCTGTGAGATTCTTGTTTTTCCTGATTTTGGCAACACCTTTGGTGATAAGCCATTATTGCTTTGGTGTTTTGCACTCAATGTAGGCACTGGCCCAACATAATAATAAAGACACTCAATGTGGACCGCGGTTAATAAATGATAGTGAAACCTACCAGTCCAAAATAAAAAGAGCCTCATCTGCATCGCTCCTCACTGCCCCTTCTCATCTTGGATTGCTTTTCATCTAGGAAGCTGATGTTCAATCTAGTTTTGGCTTGGAGACAGTCTATTTCCCTTTTAGCATGTTTGCCTTCCTCTGGACAAATGTGTTTTTTTATCCTTGTATTTTCTGTTGGTAAAGTTTGAGTTTTTACAGGTACCGGTCTTTTCTTTGTTGTATTCCAAACAGACCACTGATGCTGCTTCTGTAAACATAGAAAAAAGAAACAAATCCTGTGCTAAGCATTTCCCCCGCACATTGGTGCCTAGTACAGCAAATGTAAAAGCTTTTAAGTTGAGGACTGAACAACAGTGAATGTGCCATATGCAGGGACCTAGTGAAGGAAATCATTACTAACAGTGAGCCATAACTGATCCACTTTAACTGGAAACCCACTGTGACCATTGGAAAACATTTTAAGCTCCGGGGCAAAAACAAAAAAGACCACATCTAGGACACTGAATATAAAAGGACAGAGTCTCTGCCAAACAGTCCCAACTATCTCAATGTTATCAAGTAACATTAAAAAGTAATAACTATGTCAGGATAATGTAAAGTACTGGCATCAATCAATAATGGAACATTCAGAAAGCGATTGCGTGGTACATACACGCAGGTTCCAAGACACCCACAACTGGGACCAGAACATGGGTTTTTGTCATGTGGACATTCACTGTGATTGATTGAAAGTAACAGTAAGTCAAAGCCAAGAACAGAGTTCACATGGGCCACTATCAAGGGAATCTAGGTTTGCAGCAGTCGGTCACGAACAAACTAAATTAAGGCCCACTTCCTGTCGAACAAAGGTTAATACCATGGCTATTTATCACTATAATTAGCACTCAGTCGCAACATATATTGTACCCATTCGGACAAGCCACCATTTGACTAGGTTTCACAAAACAAAGTTCTAAACTCCGTTAAACTTATACAACCAAAAGTGTGCACCAAGCCAAAACAAATGCAATTTCAGGGTGATGTAACACTGAAAAGGTGCAACTTTTGGTTGGTAATTTGTCAAGAGTAAAAAAGAGGACAGAAGTAGGAGAAAGCTTATGCTTTTCAACTGACTATCAGTGGCAATGAAATCCACCACTCCTTCAAAACTGCCATTCCGTCCTTCAGCCCCGATCCATAAGCTATCATCGGAAGTTCATATGAACTCCTATGATTGTCCTCTCACTCAAATCTCACCAAGGTTATATTGTACACGTTCAGTTTATCCCTAAGATAAGAGTGGAGAGCCAAAAGTACTGTAGCCGCAGCTTTCTGCAGACTGTGCCAGAGAGGCTTGCTGAGCAGTGTTAATACATCCCAACCACTGCTACAGGGGGATCCACGCTGGGTTTACGAGGCCCCTCTGCAGGCTCTCACGCCGCCTCTCGGGCCAAAGCAGGGGCTTAAGAGACACCGCCTCTTTGTTTAGCTAAGGCACTCCACGGGACATATTGGAAGGTCTTCCTCCATTTTTGGACAGAACTGGTCACTGACATCTGGGTGTTTGGTGGAGGGGGCACAGTGCCAGGCTCTGAGCTGAGTTCTGTGGTGTTCACCGCACCTACACCTTCTTCTCCTCTGATTCTGCCTATCAGCTTTATCCCTGTTGTGATGAGACCACCCTCCAGTAGGGCAACGAGTTGGTGCGTGTGTGTGTATACACTTCTGCGTGCCTGTAAGTGTGGTAGTCCTTTCCGCCTCTATGCTGCTGATGGCTAGTTGTCGCTGTGCCCACACATAGTCACTACCTGGCTCGGTGACAAACAAATATGTCATCTTGACTCTTCCCAGATGCAGTACACAGCCAGACACCACTACCTTAACCTCATCCATATGTCTGATGCGGGGAAGGGAGGGGGTGTTTCATTTACATGTGTATGCTGCACGTACATGCTGACATTTCTTTTTGCAATGCAGTCTAAAGCCTTTGGGCAGTATTGAGTACATAAAACAATCCTTTGATTGCACTTCAACACACATTTGTGAGCCCTGTACTCCTCAGTGCATGGGACCAGTTTCTACTTTCTACGGAAGATAAATGTGACGGCAAGTGTACAGTTAGTGAGTGAGAAGGAAATTCTCAAGAGATGTTCTGGAGGGTAATGGAGGACAACACAAACCCCATCTCTATTATCTCTTGGGTAAACAAGCATGGGAATCCTCCATAATATGCCTGTGGTTAAAATGTCTGCCATTTAAAAGCATAAATTAAATTACCAGCAACGCGAGGGCTCCCCAAGTGCTACAGCCCTATTATGCTGAAAGCCGAGGCATTCCCGGCTTTGTCGCTTTTGTCTGTAATCCAGTTTAGCTTGATATAAGTGGTTTAGCACAACCCTGTAGGAGGCATGAGGCCATTTTCTCTCTCCCTTTTTCAGTTTCGGGTCCAATCAGTTCAGACCTGAAACAATTTAGCCTTTACAAGGCAGGCATGTGAGGAAAATATCCTTGGAGATCAAATGCAAAACAGGCAAATTACGGAATCTCTATTTGTGCCTCTGCCTGCTTTTCCCCCTCTACCCTTTGGATAGGTTGAATTGACTGGGAAGAAAATTCAATCTAGAAAGTTGTATTTATTTATTTATTTTTAAGAGCTGGCAGGGTGTTGTGAAAGAAGTGTTACAGCAAAATAAAGTGGCAAGTGTTCGGAGAGTACATTTAATAAATTAGTATTAGTACAGGTTTAGTTTTTGCATAATTGCCTGATGCACACCATACCATCCTTCAAAAGCACTTTAAGAGCAATCTATCACAAGACACACCTAATTAACCGGCCAAACAGCAATCCCAAGCCTTGCTCAATCTCTAGCAAGGCCCACAAAGAGAAAACCCTGTGAAAGAAGAAGTGGCATGTCTGACCTATCCCCCCCTCTTCGTCATTACCGAGATCAATTGTCCATGGAGGGACTTTCATCAAGACCCTGCTTCACATTGATAGACTTGTAATGGAAGCGAAAATGATTTCAAACCATGAGATACAGACTACACAGAGGGCACACACAACACACATACACACACACACACACACACACACACACACAAACATACGCTCACACTCTGAAGAACAAAAGCTCAATTTCAATAAGACCATCAGATCCCCTTAAAAAGTCTGCATAACTCTTTTTAAAGGTTTGACGGAGCCTCTGTGCACTTGGATCAGACTTGTCTCAAAGTGTCCTTGCTCCTTGAACGCTGGTATTATATGATCAGGCATGTGGTTGATGAACCACAAATTCACTGTCTTTTCTCCTCTTATCAGCTGCAGCTGTTGTGATCGCCGCCCCTCAGCCGGTAAAGAATCTCGGGGTGTAAAAACCTGATTGTTAGCAGGCAAGACACGATAAGAGGCCGGCTCTTTCACTTCCCAACAATGTGTTCTAGATTACCAACAGCTCGCCCATGTTTTCAAAATATGGTTAAGCTGGTGTGTGACACTTTGCTCGTACACAAACCAAACAGTTTTAGTTTGTTTGTGTGTAAGCTTTTGCATGTTGTCATTGCCAAATTCATATTCCTCTATGCAATAATAACAACATAGATACATTTGACACACCATGTATGGCTCAATTTAGACATAGATTGCAGTGTACACCCGAAGCACTCTGAAATGAAGCTGTTAGGCGATAGATGCTGTCAACTGCCTCAGAATGATCGTGATTGCTCGAGTAGACTCAATGCATCTCTTAAATGGCTTTTAATAGTCGGTGTGCAGGGCTTCTAGTAGAAATGCAATAATTTCTGAACAATATCATAAAATATGTCATGGGTTGTTGTAAGTAGCATGGATGGATAGATAACCTTCTATCAATGACGATGTGTCTGACCTAAACTCAAGTGGACCACTGCTGGGCCCTCATAGCTTGACTGCTGGCCACATGGCACGAGAGGTCATGGTGTGAAACCCCACAGTGGACCTGCCTTGCACTGCTCATGATCAAAGCATTTAACCTGTGTGAACCCATCACAAAACTCAGCTGGTCTGGCTGAGAGACAGAGCAAGACGATGGGGGAGAGGATTTGCTTCAGAAACAGCAAAGCCCTGGAAATGGGCCAATGATGAGCAGGAATCTGTTGGAGATACTGTAAAGCCAGACATTTATTGACTGTGAAACATTAAAGATAAGGGAATTAAAAGCATGCGGTTTCCAGTGGAGACAGAGAGAGACAGAGAGAGAGAGAGAGAGAGAGCACAACATTCCATCGCATTAGAGGCAATTGCTATCCAAGAACATAACTCTGCATCATACTGACAACATTAATACGTGGTGCCTATCTGGATGAAAGGCGCTGACAAGTTACATTGCTGTGCCGAATGGGAAAAGAACAATCCTTTCTCTCTCAAGTATTATTGGCTGCGGCTGACCAATCTCTGCTGGCCTCGAGTGGGAAAAAAACAACAACAAATAAACGATGGAATTTAACCGTAGGTGGTGAAAGCAAATAGATCCTGGATGATTTCCGACCAAGATGCCGTAAAACACGCCAGCTCGTGCTCTCTTGGTCAGCCTTTATTAACCATAATCATTGAACCAACACAGGATCCATTACCGTCGAAACCTTCACTCAACATTCCAGCTCTTCCCGCTCCGTCTCACTTAAACTCAACCTCTTTAAGCACGCTTCTATTAGATGTCCCAATCATGCAAGCCAAATGTCTTCTTCTCATGCCGAGAGCCAGATGACCTTGGTTTAGGGGTCAGTAGGGGTCTCCTTCTCCCAGTGCCATAATCAGAGCACATTCATTTTCTCATCAGCGGCAATCAGCCATGGCAATCTACGGACCCGCGGCAGAGGCGTAGGAAAGACACATCTCATTCTGTCCGACCAGAGGGTGCCTCTGGAGAGGACGAAACGTGAACTTCTGGTCCGGAGTAAATGGAGAAAGTGTGTTATAGGTAGGCAGGGAGCTAATGTGCTGTGGTAGCTCGATCAGACCTACCTCTTGCCCTGACCAAGGAGGGCTTGACGCTAGCCTGAGGCAAGGTATATATACAGATAATCAATGGACAGTCCTCCAGTTTGCAGAGTTTTGGGTGGTTACTGAAACTTGAGTTGATGTACGGAAAGTGAAGAACTTTTCACTATACTTTCCAAAAGTAATGAAACTATTTTCCATCTTAGGCCAAATGGACTCTTTGACTCACGGTGGTCAAGAAACGGGCCATATCATTTTGACAGATTGTCGTCTTTCTGCTTTCTTTCAACATTTATTTCCTGGGTCACGAAGCAAGTGAAATAACTCTGCATTTATCTTTATTAGTGCCAAATACTGACTGCAGGCATATTCTCAACAGGGGAAAGAGTCTGGCTGACCAAACAATAAGAGCATAATGATAACGGAAAACCAAAGTGTACTCGAATCCTTAACATTTCACAGGAGATATTAATTGAGTGAAGCCACAGTAAGGGTCTGAAAAATAAACTGACTTCCTAAATTCTGGTCTTTCCTTTCCCATATGTATTTGTACTGTTAGGGCCAGCTAGCCTGTATGAACAGCCATGTCAAATTTGCTGTGACAAGATGCTGATTCAAGCTTTATGGAGGGGGATGAAGCTTGGCGTGGAAATTGACCTAAAGTGCTTTATGGTTGATGCCGTTGATGCTTGAACTCTGTCCAGGAGTGTCACGCTGATTGAAAAAGGAATAGACCAAAACAATCACACACAAAAAAAAAAACTGAATGTATTTACCATTTCAAAAAAAGAGATATGTTGCATCTTGCCAATCCTGCCCAAAATAGATTTGTCCTGTAAAGGCCTAGATTCAGAGTCCTTACTATGCATTTGGGAGAACAGAGCCAGTGTATTGCAGGGTTTAGGCGGTAAGCTCCTACAGAACATGCATGAGGGAGACAGACAAAGCCAGAGCCGGGGTC
>OMOT01038645.1:1956-20905 GCA_900312575.1 Acanthochaenus luetkenii
TGTGAACCAGTTTGAGTTTTAGACCTTCAGAGTGAGGGCATTTTGTCCAGTCCTCACTTCTACAAGAGGCTAGTTTAGGGTTAGGACTTGGGTTTAGGGTTAAGATTAGAATTAGGTTAGGGTAAGGGTTAAAGTTAAAGGTTAGGGAATTAATGTAGCCGATGGAAGTTCCTTACAAGGATAGTCAGACAAACAAGTGTGTGTGTGTGTGTGTGTGTGGGTATGCATGTGCTTATCCACAGGTGCGAAGTGACTACATGCAGCACTATGCCTCTAAAGTCAGTGATGGGATGGCTCTGCAACTGGGTTGTTTGGAAATGAGGTACTGTACAACCACTTACACACACACCTTCCCCCAATCTCTCTCACACACGCTAACAAAGCATAAAGACCTTAAAATCATCTTTATACTATCTCTCAATGTGTCAGATCTATGAAAATGGATGAATTGGAAATGGTTTCACTTTATTTAAGAAAAACTGAGGGCTGTTGGATGATTCACTGTGTTCACAGGAGGTTCTACAAAGACATGAATCCAAACGGATTGGAGAAAAAGTCCAACTTTGAACTATTAGAGTAAGTCCCGAGTGTGATTGTATTATTGTACAGTGAGAGGTTGTGTGTGTACATCAGAGTCCTCTTCAAATTATCGAGCGCTGTTATCCCTTTTATTACAGGACTATTTGAAAGGGCAGGCTAATGGTTTCAGATTAGACTACAGACTTTTGTACGATATTGGTAGAAGCAAAATTGACAAATCACATTGCAGTCATTTTGTGTTTTGTTAAATCCCATTAAACAAAAAAACTCCAGCAGTGAAACCATTCAAACCACTTCTGAAACATGCAAATCTGTGCAACAATATATAACAGTAACTAATAATTGTGCATCTGCTGGCTAATAGTAAATGACATACAATGTAATAAATTGTAATGATCTGGTGACAGGCAAAGGTGTATACCACATATTCAAAAAGTTAGTATATTAGTATAAAGTTTTTTAAAAAGATGTACAAATCATGTTCTATCACTCATAAATTACTGCGTCTTGGCTGATGCCTTTGAAAGGGTGCGTTTGTTTTATGTTAGTGTGTGATCTGACTTTCCTGCATTAGGAAAGATGTGGGGCTGGACCTATTCTTTCCCAGGGAGCTGATTGACAGCATGAAGGTATAAAGCAGCATTGACTCCATTAATTTGCCTGGTTTCATTTGCTGTCCAAACTCTTATTTAGATTGCTTTGACTCAATACAGTCTGCCTCCATGCTAAAGTTATGCAATGCAATAACATTTTAAAGTTTGAAGTTTCTATGTTCTGTATCTGTGTGCATGCATGGATGCGTGCGTGCGTGTGTCAGCCCAAGCAGCTTCGTAAGCTGGTCCAGCAGACGTTCCAGGGCTACTCCACTCTGAAGGAGGACCATTGTATGACCAAGTTCTTCACTACTCTGGCCCAGTGCTACAGCTACACACAGGAGAGCTTCGCCTGCCAACTGGTGGTCAGTGTGTGTGTGTGCGCGCATATGAGTGTGTGTTTGTGTGTAAGCATTTTCACAACTTCTGAGGACATTAAGCTGGTCCTCACAAGCAAAAAAAGCTTTTTTCCTGTTTTAGTGTAAGGTTTAGAGAATGAATGTAAACTTAATGGAAAGCTTTTGCATACAGTAGTATTTAGAATATGTGTGTATTGGGCTCAACCAATATGGGCTTTTGAAAGCTGCTACTGATAATGTGTGTAGTATGTGTATGATGTAGTTAGTATATGATGATGTATTTATATGTAGTATGTACTGTGTATGATGATGTAGGTATGCACTGTATATGATGATATGTAAGTCGCTTTGGATAAAAGCGTCTGCTAAATGTCGTAATTTAATGTAACAATAATATTTTTGTATTGACAATTTTCATGCCAAAGAATTCCAACTATTCAGTGCTTTCCCCAGTATTGTATTCTTGTCAGGGTGGAAGCCTCTGTAACAGCGTTTAGACCATCATGGGACACTAAAACTCCCCAGTTAAACTCAGACTGATTAAATACTTTTAGGTGGGTTAGCGGCTCCTTACGGCAGGTGAGGCAGGTTTCACTGCAGGTTTTAGTAAGGTTTGAGTAAAATCCTCCCACAACACATTGGAATATTTTCTCTTGTCAGACATCTGGTGTAAAAATAATAATGATAAAAGCATATTGACTAGCTGTGATCAGGGAGGAACCTCCATCATATCAGAGGTGGACCACACTGACTGGATAATAAAAGGCCAATATGGGCCCCATATATTGGCAAACATATATCGGTCTAACCCTAATGTGTATGTGTGTATGTCCATAGCAAGGTTGGAGTCTAACAGTAGACCTGGTCATCAGCCCTGAAGGCATCAGGCAACAAGCTGACAAAGACTCAACAGTGAGCTCATACTCTCTTTCTCTCTTTTATGAGATTTAACAAAAAACAGTTACAAAAGTGTTGAAAGTAATGCAAATTGTTTTGTTTCCTAATATAATCTAATTATATACTTTGGGCTGTAGCAGCAAATAATAATAATATACAGCAAAGAAAACATTTTATTATAAGTAAGAATAGAGCAAATGCGGTGGTATCAAACAGAGCATAACTGAACAGCAGAACATATTAAGTAGAAATATGAGAACAAAAAGTAAGAAAATATATTAATTACACCACGTATGCAGGCTGTGCAAAAATATATACAGAACAAAAATAAAGTATATGCAGTTTGAAAGTAAATGAAGGATTCTAAACATATTTTGATATCTGCATTAGTCTACAGATGGCCATACATACAGTATGTAGCCTACAGAAAAGTAACAACAATAGTGAAAGTGTCAAGGTATCTCCATCTCTATTTAATATTGCTTTTATTTCTACTTTCCACATCTTTACGTATCTCATCTACAGCACATCTGTCTAGCAAGTTTTTCTCAGGTCCGCAGTATTCGCTGTTCTGTGGAGAATGATGGTCGGGCGCTGCTTACCATCCACATGGAGGGAGCTAGACAGGTAACCCTAAACCTAACCCTAACCCACCAAGCCCTCAGCTATGGAAGTCTTTCAAATTGTCACATCTACAGCTTTGCAGTTGTGTGAGAAATCTTCCAGGAACCACAGTTTGCCAGTCAGATGTCCATTGGAGAATTGGCTGTGTACAAGTCAGTGGCGAGCGGTGACCTCTCGAGCTGGGCATGCTATGAAAATAACTGGCCAGAAACAAACTTTTAAATGACACGTTTTAATGTAAATAATGCTTATGTTAATTAAAATACAAATAAATAATACCTAGAAATTTAAATGTAAAAAAATGTTTCATGACATTTGAATATGTACATTCTCATTATTTTCTAATGCCATGGGCATGCGCCACATTTATAGCTTATTGTGAGCGCTTGCCACCGGTACAAGTAATGTCTAAATATATAACAACTGATTGATTAATTCAGTAATGTTACAAGTTAAAGTGAAAGGTCTGATGAAGTAGATTTGCTTCCATATGTAGGTTACTGTGACACAGATAACAGTTTTGTCTTTAGCCCTAGCTCCTTAGGCGCCGACTCCTTTAGTGTGTTTATTGCTTGCTCTTTTAGCCCTAGCTCCTTCTCTTAGCCCTAGCATCTTTAGTCCAAGCCTCTTTAGCCATGGTCCAGATTCACTAAGATTGCATTGCAAGGGCAATCAGTTGTGCAGTGTGAATAGTTAATGTATGGTTTCTGATAGCAATATAATTTAAGGTTAGCTTCGATTTGAAATAGAGAATGGGGCACCAGCTAACAGACAATATAACCAGTCTCATCTGAAGGACATGAATTCTCAGCTTGCTTGAATTTAAACACAGGAGATTACTTTATGCAAATGAATATATTTATTTTGATACTCGGATCAAGGAGGCACAGGTGGTTGAAAAGGTTCTGATTCAAACCTGAACTCCGTCGGATCACGGAGACAACGTCTTACAGACAATGTTTTGTAACATAAACACGTGTAGCAACCACATATAGTGCACTGTGGTCAGAGTTCCATGTGGTTTTGTACACAATGAGCGGGCGTGTGTAGGTGGTGTTACCATCTAATGTTATGGTGGGAAAGAGCGAATTACATATGCATAATACATACCATTTGCTCCTAGAGCTACACAATATGGCTGACCGTTATATTATTACCACTAATAAACTCTGCGTAATAGCCTGAGCAGTTTGATCAATCAAACATGGCTACCTAAGCACATGAAAAGATGAAGACATTGAATAATGTGAATAACTATCATATACAATGTCACACAAAACAAGAGATATACATTAGAGTACAAAACAATGTGATACCCAAAGTCCTGTGAGTCTGTATGAAAGATTTCTTAGGATTTTGGCCACATTCCACTGGAGCTCATCTCAGACATTCTGGCACCTCTAAAATTTGCCAAAACTGGGTGTTTTATGTTGTTTGACGGGCTTCTTCCTGGAAAGGGCACTTTCCGTGAGACCAGACCCCCATTAAGGTTCTGTTATCAGGAGAGAGATCAGCAGATTGGTTCCCTGTGCATCCTGGCCAGGCTTAGATGCACTACAGTTGCTTGAGCTAAGAGTGCAGTTTTAATCTTATTCACTAAGAAATGTATGCAAATCACAGTGTGGCGCAACTTTGAAAAGTGCACTCTGCAGGGACATTATGCTTCAGCTGGCACCCTTGCACCCTAAAGCATCCTTTATAATTGGAGTGTTCTCTGATTTGAGTTTCTAGGATGAACACCCTTCCCCTTGCCTGCTTGACCATCTGGTGAAAAAGCAGCAATTTTAACAGCCATTCTGAATGGCCAAACTCTTTGAGTAAAGCCGTTACAGCACCGTTCAAAATATCTTTATATGCTCTACAATAATTTGTGGAGTTGGTGTTACAAAGTCTTTGTGAATTGGTCGCAATCTTGATTAGCATGGCCTCGCCTACAAATAAATATGATGTAGGCACAAATATTATGTAGTCACAATATTAATATTGACAATTTACATATGCATGACCATGACATGCACAAACAGGCTTTATTTTTGACCAGCGCTATTAGGCAGCTTTCCACTCATTTTGCACGGTTAGTGAATAGCATGGTGTTCTGATGTGGTCATTTTGGTCATATAGTGAACATTGCAAACCTTAGTGAACCTGGGCCTCTGAGTTGTAGCATTTGATTACATTACTGAATTAGAATGAATGGATTTGAGTGAATATTTGTGAGAATACTCTTCCAACATTGACACACACACACACACACACACACACACACACACACACTTTGGTGTACAGATAAAGGCACACAGTCCAGTTACACACACACAAAAGCACATTCACACTGGTATACAGACACACACACACACTACACTCAAGGCACAACATTATGCTTTGCAACAATCTAGTTCATTTAAACCTCATCTATAATGTATAGGCTATGGTGTGACTATATTTGTTCATTTTTATTTGTCACACATCACATACTGCAGGAAAAACTGTATTCCACAGCCCAGGTTTTACCGCCACCTCGTCCCATAAGGCATTGCTCCTCATGAGCAGGCAGAATCCACAGGCAGGGCAAAACAACAACAAATATCTACCAGTAATTCTGTGTGTGTGAGAATCAAATATCAGACGCTTGTTTTTTTCATTATCCTTGGATCACAGGTAATCCTCCCCGGCCTCTCGCACACCTTTTTCAGAGAGTCACGCTGCATCTCTGTCAGTTCAGCTCCTTTGTCCACTGAGGGTTGTGTCGCTCATAACCTCTGTGCCAACAAGAATGTTTGATGTGATGCCAAATGCCATGCAGGGCTTTAGTTCCATTTTACTGTGTTGATAAGTGTGAGATTAAGTCTCCGTAAAGCCGATGTAACATTACTGCCTTGTCGTGAATCCTGTGTTGTGCTTTTCCTGTCAATGGCAAGTGTCCATGTATCTCTGTACATTAGGTTATGTATTACTATTACATAAAAAAGGAGAAATTACAAGAAACAAAGTAAAAGGTAGCTTGGTGAGATAAAATCGAATCCCCAATAATAGATCTTGACAACTTTACAACTAACAAGGCCTACTACGATAATGTTAAATACTCAACAAAGGATTAAGGAACATGCTAAATCCAAATCAATGTAATTTTGTAACATGATGTGATTTACCTCACCAGGACACCGGGGAACTTGATATGAATACTCTACTAGCTAGCCAAATGCTTCCACCAGTAATTTGACATCTAGAGAAATGTGAAATTGAAAAGGCAATATTCCAATGCAGCTGCACTGAAAATTAGCAGCAGCAGGAGGACAAGTAACTTACTTACAAGTTTCGACCTCCGGCATTTCAGACATGTATAGATCAACACGGTCCTTCTCTTAACCACATCAGCACATGTAGATGGTTGCCCTTACAAAAGTGGATTTTAACCGTAGTCATTATTGATTGCATTCACACCTTTGCATCCAAATACATAGCTGAAAGAAAGTTGAAAGACCACAACCAAGAGTTTGATTAATTTATCTTATACCTAATGCTTGTTCCCCGGCTGTAGTGGAGGTGTCATGGAGGCTATAGTTTTCTAATGCGAGTCATATCCAGTGGTGACGAGTCAGGAGATCACTCCCTTAGGTCTCCCAGAGCCTCTCGGGGTGTTATTAATGGGTCGGATAATACTCACCTGCTGTGATTGACAGCTGTCACTTGGGGGCTTATGACCTTTCATCGCTAGGTTCAGGAGGTTGGGGTGTGTGTGTGTGTGTGTGTGTGTGTGTGTCTGTGGATCTCAGCAGGACTGCCAGGGAGAATCTTCGTCCTGTAAGCCCCCCTGACAGCCACAGTAGATATGACAAGGTTATCTGGCCCCTCCAATAGCTGGCTAAATCCATGTGCCAATACATCCGGGGCTTAGTCAAGGCCACCGATCCATACGTCTAAAGTGAAGGTTACCTCCAGCAGATAGAGCCATATGTTTCCTCAGGATAGCCTTGTTGTCTCATAGCGCCTATCCAAACTGTCCCACTTCCGAAGCTCAGGTTGGCAATAAGCCTGACGGGTAGTTGAGACAGAGAAGAAAAAAAAACCACTTGACTGCCTTTCAGTGGGTCTGTGTATTCAGATCAAACAGAGGACTGTAAGATGTTGGTCAATGATAGACACGGTGCTATTGATTCTCAGTGGAGATATCAATAAGGTCTGTCCAGTGATACAGTATGAATGCCTTACAGTGGGACACTTCTGTAAGTGATTAGTCTCTTCTCTCCATCAGTGACAGAGGGAATATTAATAGCAATCTGTGTAGCGGGTTCTAGAGAGAAAACAAGGGTTATACAAAGTTCCTCACCGCATGAGGGGACTAATAGTCAGATGCAGATGCTTTGTTATTTTGATGCGTTTTCTGAAATGACTTTCCTGACTGCTTAGGATTATTCAGACTTTGCCAAATTTCACGCTGACCATCTGGAATCTCTCCCATATTTCTCTGCAGCACCACAATGTTGTTTTCATCTTACAAATTGGCATAATGTCTTTTTGGATGGGAATACGAATACATTATAAAATGTATTAGGCCGTCTCTGAAATTAATCAGTTTGTTAAAAAAAACGTTAAACAAAAAAAAGGAACTGTCTTATCTTCTCCTTCTCGCTCTCTTGTTTTAGAGGTTTCATGGTAAATGTGAATCCTAATTTTCACTGATTTATTTCAGCATAAAAAGCTTAGTGTTTGAATATGAGCTTATATTCAGTGTGGGGTCTGAACCTGAAGTATTGATAACATACTATGGAATAATATTTGCGAGGACAGGATTAGCTGTTGAGTGTTGTGATTTGATGTGAAATATACACTGCATGTTCAACACTGCATTTTTGTTTTGTACCTCTCGCTGCTTTGCATATCTTGTGTACGCCAGCTCGGCTGTATGCCTGTAATAGTTGTCTTGGTGCCTTTGAGATCAATACTATGCACTGGTTCTTATTTAGCTCAGAGGCTATTTGCGATTTGTGAAAGAAGCTTGAAAAACATTCCGATTCAAGACTGCCATCACAAACATAAACAGTAATTAGCATTTCTACATTAAACTTAATGGAACTTTCATTGTCAAATATGTGCCAACACAACAGAATTTGCAATAATTTCTGACTGTTTCTTGTATTAAATGAGCTAAATCGGGCTTAGAACTTTAGTATTACTTTTTTTGAGGTGCAATTTGACTGAAATAGGATAGATGTCCTCTATGTTTTAATTTGTCCCTGCTGCATAACTTAATATTTTGTAACTGGAGAGATAACACAAACTTCCTGTTTGAAGGTCAGGGCACAGGAAATAGACGAGGCTGGTCCAGCGAAGGCTGCTCATTCTTTGCTGTCAGTCAGTCTTCAGTATGAAAGAGAAAATCGAGTAGCATTTAACCCTGACCTGGATACTGTTACCGCCCTCTGAGGTGGCCTCTCCGGAAACACACTGTGATCAAAGGGACAGATTGGGAATCCTATCTTCAGGGTCGGGAAAGGAAATGTTTGGAAATAAGAAAGGTTAGATGGATAGAAGTAAGAGAAGTAAGAGATTAAGACTGTACTGGTCGGGCACACACACACACACACGCATACACACGCAACAATAAAGGCCCTTATGAGCATGTTGCCTGAGGCGTATTTGGCTTTCTGGACAGCAACACAGCACTCTGTTGTTTCTGTGTTGAGTGCATTGCCCAGATGCCACACTGAGGAAGCTCTATCTCCTGCAGCATAGTAAACAGTATTATATGGGAATATCACCTTGGTGGAAGCTGTCTGCTGATAATCATATGACCTCTTGAAGCATTGCACTACTGCACAAATCTTACCTTTGTCAAATGTGTTCTTCTTCAAGCAAAGTGAGTTTAAATTAGCTTTGTTTGTTTGCAGTACATCCCTTGGTGCTGCCATTACAACAGAAGAGAGGGTCCTTTTAGATCCAATCAACTAATTAGAGACACTTAGGGGCCTTTTGGTTGATGTGGGTATGTGCTCTTATTTAGATGGAGTGGGGTCCACATGCCTGCAATTGCTTTTACAGTGTTACAGGTTGCCTTTGCAAATTTGACTCTTTGTGTGCTGCATGTGTGTTTATACACATGTGCATTAATTGTATGCTATAATAAAGGCATGTTATATAGTTTGCATTCACCGTGACTCAATGAGGCTTTCAAAACTCGTGTTTATCCAATGCAGTTCATAAGAACAGGCTGCAGCTGGGTAAATAGCCTGGGTAGACGCCTCTCTCTCTAATAGACTTTTGGTAATGGAGCCCTAATGGGAAGGTCACTGGGACTGTAAAGCTGGAATGAGTCAGGCCTGAGCCTATAAACCCTGGGAGATATGAGGACCCTTGGTCTCTATGGGCGTCCAGCGATCCTGCCCATTCTGCCGTATCAGGTTTTACTGTTCCACCACGGGATCACGCTACAACAAGAGCTCATTTAACAATTTATTACCAACCTCCACATTATTGGAGCTGGCAGCGCCAGTGGTGTTTTGACAGTGCTGTCAGACTCAGTAAAACTGAAGGGCACCAATAGAAATGAAGGTTTTTATTCATGTTCAATTTTGTTAAGACCTTATATAAAGCAAAAGTAAATATCGTTTTTCACCCTAAAACGTGTTGCGTGAATTTCTGCTGTGTCTGTTACCAAGTTTTGATGAAGGTGAACTACATTTAAACACCTGAACCAGTGTTTTCTTTTGTGATTGTTTTGTTTCACCTTATTATAAAAAGGTAGTGTAGAACTGGCAGAATGAAATGACCTCGTTTTTGCGACAGGCAGTTGACAAGTCAACCTCTCCATCTGCCGAGGACCCCCGGGGTTTGGGTGACTGCCATTGGATGCTGGATTTCAGAGCGACAACCTGACAGGTGCCAGGTTCGATGGGATTTGTGGGAAGCGAGCGTGAAACAAAGCATCACCTTTGAAACAGTTTGATTTGATTGACTGCTGCTCCCATTACGCAGTCGAGTCTCTAAAGCTCCTGAGAGCATGGGTGAGAAAGAGTCAGAGAGACACAGAGAGAGAGAGGTGGGAGATATGGAGCTCATGGAGCTCAGTGGTGCAAAGCCCTTGAAGTCCTCTGCAACTCAGCAGCTCCATAGAGCCTGGCTGGCTTTCAGGCAGGCAGGCAGCAGAGAGAGAAAAAGAAACAGTGAAGACAGTGTGATGATTTCTCCCTTGCTCTCTCCACACTAAAACTCAGTGAAAAGCTTCACTTTGCATGGTCTTGAAATTTGATTTTGAGGTGGCTAATGCATTTCCCGCAGCTGATAAGAGGTCAGGCTTTTCATCTTGGGGACATTTTGTGAGGATTTCAATTTTTTTCCCCCACCGTCTTCCCCTTCTGAGGCTTGAAGTCGTGACTTGTGAGGTGAGAAACGTTAATCTGCGGTGAGAGACGTACTTCGCACCTCAGATGAAGGGTCTTTTACAGCTGTCCGTTGGCGTTAAAAAAAATCTGCCGCCCTGCTGTGCAGAGCCGCAGACTGATAGCATGAGGCTCAGAAGCAGAGCTTTCATCTTTGCTGAGTTCGTCACCATAGCCACAAGTGTCGATGGCGCTACTGTTTCAGTCATCATCACCATCAATATTATCATTGTCGTCATAGTCATTGTTGTTGTTGCATTATCGTTGCCATCAGCATGATAATAAAAGACAAAGAACGATCAGTCATTTTTGGATGAGAAAGAAGTACAATACCCCTTTATACCAACGGTGACAACATTGCTTATACTTTGGCCCTATATTGTGCTGTTTTGGCTGGATGGACCATTGCCTGACTATATTAACGTAATGCACATGGAGCGTATGCTCTTTCATGTATCGATGAACAATAATGTTCTTGCTCAATCAGACGATCATTGAGCCAATCCGACCTAATCGCTGTGTTATTGTTTGCTGTCGCTTACTTGGCTTCTGTAATTAACTCAGCAATCAACAATCAGTCTCTGTGATTTTTATAGTCTAAGTTTTAATTTACATGCAATCAAAGCCAGATTAGCATCACTCTCTGACTGCAACATCTGTAGCTTTGATTAAATCCTACCTCTTAATAATTCATTGGTAATCAAATGAATCTTTTACGATCACTGCATCTGCGCAACTCTTTAATAACAGCTTGTAAGTCTTTAATAACATTCCTTAGTTCCCAAGGGAGTAAAATGTATATGTCTAGCATCAAGAAACAGTGCCCTTTAATGAGACACATACATTACATAGCGGTAACTAATTACATTTTACGAACTCATCGGTATCTCTGTTATTCCATGATGCTTTGTGTTGTTGTGTATCTCCTCCAGTTCCTTCACCTCTTGTAGCCTGTCAAGCTAAACAAGACTTAAAGTCGAGACGTATCGTATCACATTTACTTCCCAGCGCCGCGGCAGCATGTTTTGGCGAGGCCTTTTGTCTGTCTCTGACATCTGGCAGCATTTTCCATTACTCCCGTGAGTGTCCTTGCGTGGGTGTGAAATTAGTATTACAGCAAATTTGTGGAGTTGCACCTTCCCCTTCTTTAAATGAGAATTAAAGGGATTCCTAGGTGATGGGGAGAGTTCATCTTGAATGTTTCCCTCAGTGGTGTTGAGATCTAATCAACGGGTCCGGGTGAATCCGGCTGTTGCTGGCGGCATTTGCAGGACATGATGATGTTTTCATCCTCCTCAAACAGCAGCGGAAAAAAAGCCTTTACACGAACACACAAGCGAACACACGAGCCCACAAGGTGGGTAATAAAATCAGGGTGCAAACAAACAAGTCGAACGCACCCTTGCACACACTCACACACACATATATGCACACCGACATTTGCCCTTTCCTCCCAGCCTGCTCTGTACTATGGTGATTGTGCAGGGGGGCCGATTGCACCAAATGCACATCAGCCTTATCGCGGGGCTTCTACACAGATAGCAACGTGTATCTCCCAGGCGAAGCAAGTGAATTATCTTCCTGGTCTGTTTTCATTTTTTACCCTCCGCTTCGGAGAGGGCCCTGTGGGATGGATGTGATGAGATGGAGCACGCGGAAGGCAATTTATCCTCCATTTGTATCATTACGTGCATTTAAGAAAGCAAACAGCCTGAAAGCAGAATGAGAAAGAGAGAGAGAGAGAGAGAGAGAGAGAGAGAGGGAGGGAGAGCGATAGACCCACCTCGGCTTCAACCTTACTTCAAGTGGATCAAGCTGATTAAGGTTGCACGTACAGTATGTATTTTATCAACGTCCTTCAAATGAGAAGCCCGGGAGACATGCACACAGTACCTAATGAACTTTCAGCAGAAGATGAAAGGAAAGGAGCGTGTCTTTTAGGGCGGGCGTGCCCCGCCAGACAAAATGGGAAATAAAAGAGGGGGAGGTTTGAGTATGGCTGCCGAGGCCTCGTTTGTGATCGTACCGGAGGGCTTCTCATTCTTGCCAATCAGCCGCAAATGTAAATTAATCCCCCTTCAACACTCATGAAGGCGTCGTCTGACACCGTAACTGACTGCTGCGTTGAGGACAGATTAACAAGATTTGTTTAGCCTCTCGATTTTTCTTCTGCACTTTGTGATTTCAAGTGAATGTGACGATTACGCCACAGAGACCCATAGAGAGAAAGCACATGAACAACATTCTGTTAACAAATATAGAGACTACTTTTACTGAAATCCAATCACTGGAATATCAGTTTGACTTGACTTGAGGTTACTGTGCGAGAACATGATGGATAACCCAATCTCACAACCTAATCACGCGTCTTCTCCACTAACATAGCATCACTTTCATTCCTGCTACTCAGTTACCCGCCACTCTCACACAGCCAGGCCAGAAATAGATCAGGTGATGAATGTGATTGAGAGGCAGGTGACAGCGGAGCGTGGGTTTGCACTATGAACCGTTTCAGCAAGCAGATGATTCTCACTCCTTCTCCTCCTCCTCCTCCTCCTCACCTCTATCCCTCTCTCCAGCGACACCACATGTACACACACACACATGCACACGGATGTTCCCCTAGAGTGTTACGCGGGGGACGTTAACTGCTGCATTTTTGTTGCTGTGTGCTGATTCATGCTGGACAGTGAACTGATGCCAGGGAAGCCATGAGTGAATGCTAGTGGAGGCATCAGGGTTTGTCTAGGGCTTCCCCTCTCACCGTAGCTCAACATAGCTTATGCAGTATACCTTTGGCAGAACACAATGAAGGAGAACACAGGAGAGCAAAATACGGCAAAAGCAGGACTGAACCTACCACAAATGAGCAGAGCAGAACAGAATAGAACAAAACTGATCAACAGAACAGCAAAGATCAACATAGACCAATATTTTTGCCGATGTGCCAGGTCCATATTGGCGTTTTATTAAATATGGATATTAACCAGTCAGTGCTGTCCTCTGATATAAAATATATAATACTTGCAATCAATTATAATGTCCTTTGCACATTTTATTTATTCATTTAATTGTTCAATAACGCTTTTTGTAAATTAATTATTCATTTAAGTTAAGAGTTTCCTCCGCCATTGAATAAGTGTGGTGGATCACCCTGCCTTCTGATGGAAACACTTTTTTGCCATGAAAATTGTCAATTTTAACATTTTGAATATCAGCTGTTGGCAGCTTCTACATTGTTACACCCTACTCTCACTCCCTTATTGCAGTAATGATGCAACCCCACTCATATTTGCTGCAAGAAGGAGTAAAATTACGTAACACAATGCATGGACCATGACCACTATATAGTATTGATGTAGGCCTACAAATCATTCTAAAAGTCTAAAAGGCTGCTGCGTCAATCACCAGACTGTGTCCTGAACAGTATTTTCTAAGTGGCCGTGAGGGAACAACAGGATCAAGAAGTTACTTTATTCAAATCGAAAGCCAGCCAGTGTGTACAGGGCACATAATTAAATTGGCCTTGCCCACATTTGAGCCAGCAAGCATGTGCACTCAACAGAGAATGGCATTAGTTCTCTCTATTTTAAAAGCTGTATCCATATTCTTTTGTCGACTCCGCCATTGTTGTTCCAATTCCCTTGCCTTGAACAAGCTCCCAGCGGCAAATCGGATCTCAGCGAGAGCCTTTGTAATTACAGGGAGCTGAATAGGTGAATGCGTCCCAAATCCACAAGACCAGCCAGCGAAACATTCCATCTGTCTTAAGCCTCATTCCAATATTTAAGCTCGACTCATGAGTAAGTATTGAAATAACTGCGCACCACCACCACCAGCTTTTTTGCTGACGGATGTGTATTTATTTATGTAGGGTTTCTGGAAAGTTTTTGAAAAGTTTGGGTAAAAATTTATCATTAACAGGTCTTGAAAATGTGAGCATCTCACAAAAAATCGGGAAAAACAAGGACAAATATTGTTTGATTTACGTACACATATGCCAATGTTTTTCATGTACCATGTGTCATGTCATGTGTTAGATTTGTTTCAATCCTCAGCTATGAAGTGTAGTGGTGCCATTGAGAGTTATATTGTCCAGACCAGGGTCCGAAAATAATAGAGGTTTTGGGCAAAAAGGCCCTTGCAAGATGCTTTGGAGTGGCATTTTTTGGCACCATGTGGCCAGCAGTAGAAGAAAATGGCAACACAAACCACTGTGTCAACAAAAACTAAAACAACCAATACTGTAAAATAGAATCCACAATTGTAAGGCATGCCTCTAGATTCCAGCAGTGTGGGACATGTGGTATATTATGATTTAAAATAAAACCAATCTTTGTGGTTTAAATTGAGTGTTTGTTTGCCAATATGCAAAGCAAATGAATATAGTTCAATAAAGTTGCTCCCGAAATGGACAAAAATCTGATCAAGGGGACAAAAAATGTCCTTTGAAAAAAGTTTCTTGCCCTGGTCCAGATACTATCAGTAATTTACTATATATCATATTGAGCACCAACCCATATTCTCAATATCTTCCAGTAAAGAAATTAAGGTCTGGAAAAAGTAGGTTTTGAAATAGAAATGGATCCCTGAAACAGCCGTTGTGTCCTATCAAAATGTTGTTGAGCCCCTACCTGAGTTATTCAATTTAAGTTCCAAGCTATTCAGTCAAGTGCATACATATAATTCATTAATATAATTAATTAAATCATTCAATTGTCTTCAGTGTACTGTCTATGTGCCGGATCTACTAAAGGTTTGCGTGTGTAAAAACGTGTGCAAACTCATAGCACTCGCAAATAAATGTACAAACTGTTCTACTAACAGCACTGAGGACTGCGTCTTTCAAATGTGCAAAAAAACACGTTAGTACTTTTGCCTCAATGAATATACAAGATGGGGCGTTTACACACTATTTTGCACAATACTGGGAGGAGAAAATGTAAATAGATGAATGCAGGCACTGTGATCTATCAAACCTGAATCCAATTTAATTGATGGAGATTGCGTCTTTATTTGATACGTTTCAAGGGAAGGTGCAAACTCCCTGCATGTGTAAAGAAATCAACATTTATTGAAAAAATTCAAAACATATTATTACCTCAGTTTCAACCATTTCTAATTGTGTGAAGCCCCGCAAAATCATTCTGAAAAACACATTACTGCGGTCACAAAACAATCTATTACAGCTCTAACATTTATTGGAGCCTATTTTAACCAAATGTTAACATTCACAGTCACTGTAGCCTAAAGAAAATCAATATATATAATATATAATTCTATAGGCTCAAATTTCATTTTGTGCTTGTGGTTCTGTTGCCCGTCCAAACTCTCCATGGTACAAACCATTAAACACGAAAAACCCTCATTTAAATACCGCTGTCTCCACCACGTTTGCACCTGTTGTCATTTATGCAATCATTCTTAGTAAATCACTCACTAAACGCCCATCAACCACGTGTGCAAACTTTTAGAATGCAAATTAGTAACCCTGTATTTGGGATCTTAGTAGATCCGGCCCTATGTGTGCACTACAATAAGTGATCTTATTTTCCTATGGCCTCAGCCTTTCCTAACCTGCGTGTCACATATCCATGTGTGTCAGAGTAGTGTATAACCTGTGGTCATATAGAGGCTATACATGGAGCTCTTTTCCTGACTGTTACCCCCTTAGTGCTCTCTCCAGACAGGTTGAATAGAATTATACCAGAATATACCAGGGAAGGCCTGGAGGCTTTTGGGTCCATGGTGAGTGGTTTTGATCCAGTGTGGGCTCCGCTGAGGCCCAGATCCAGCAATAGAGCCCCTCCAGAGGAATGGAACAAGTGCTTTGTTAGGCCACCTGAGCCAGACCTATTGGAGCTCACCGTGGGACCTAATAAAACCCTGTGGGGGCCAGCCGACTTATCTAATGCCATCGACATGCCTGTAAAAATTATATTAGCCCCTTGCGACAGGCAGCTCATGGCCTTATTGGTCCGCTGTAATGGCCCCATGATGTCATCGCGGACAATCATGGAGCCAAAGGTCTCGGAGTCTGGCCGGTCATATTCTAGGGAATCTCATAAGTGTCTTTCAGCGTACAGTATAGCCTTTGTGGTTGGTGGTGTTTGTTTGTGATGAAATTACTGGGGAAGTTAATAACTAAAGGCATTTTAACCTAGTCAGCCTTATTGAATTGGTTCACTGATTGGACTAAACGCCATTTAGGTCTCTAGTAATAAGCTCTACCTTTCTTCTCCTCTCGCTCTCTCCTCTTTTCCTCCCCCATGGATTTCCACAGTACCTATAAATGTCCATCTTAACAATCATTTAATCTAGAAGTTTTTTTTTTTTTAAACAAGTGACAAAATCTGCCAATGGGGTGAGATCATTTCACTTGTTCCCAGTGAATACCAATGAGGCCCACATTGAATCTTATTCATTATTCATTCTGCCTTGTTTCAAGATATTGACACTTTCTCGAAATTTCCTGCAAAAAGTGAAAATGCATTAGAAACCAGTGGAATTATCTCAATCTATTTTAAATGACTATTCTATTTTGAATTTAAATGACTTGTTAAGATTAACATTGTCTGCATCGTGTCAGTGTGTGTGTGTGTGTGTATATGTGTGTGCGCGTATGTGTGTGTGTGTGCATGCGTGTGTCTGTGTGTCAATGTGTATGTGTGCATGTACGTGTAACTGTCTACGCATCCATCTATTAGTGACAGTGTATTGCTATGTGTGTCTGCACACCTACCTGTGTGCATCTGTGTGTGTGTGTGATTGCCGGCTGTTACCACCTAAATGCGCCTATGTGACCGCGGGCTATCGCCACTCTGCCATCCCTTTGCTTAACAGCACCAATGGCTGATGGCATGTAAGTGTCCCGCGGAGAGGCGGCATCCCAGAAACACTTCGCCGCTGTGATTAAACATAAAGAATCGTACCCGTCATTAAAGGCTCACTGCGGGGCCGACCTGCACCAGTTTTACCCAGGATAATGGCCATGTTTTAGTGGTAGTCGGGAGCATCAATTAAAATCCACATGGCCTTTACAACCTTTTGTTGTAGGAAGTTGTGGTTTCTCCATTGCACGGTGGCGGGAAGACTAGGTGATAAAGTGTGTTTTCACAACGGTTCATGGTTTTGTGTTTATGGGTGTATATCGTGTTAGAATGGTGTAGGTGTGCATGTGTGTTTCCATACTTGCATGTGCATATGGGTGTGCGTTGGTGTTTAGGTGTGTCAGTGCCTGCCTTATATTAATAATGCATCACAATAGGCTAAGAGACTTTTATAGACTGCGTAGACGGCTTGGTGCTCTGACTGGCAGCAGAGTGGCTCTCAGACTATCGAAGCTGGTTATGGAGGAGAAATCCCTCTATTTGCTTGCACCCCCTCCACAGGGAGGTCAGAGGACCGGGTCAGCCACAGAACAGCAGGCCTAGAGCTGGTAGTGATTCATTGAAGATTCACTTCTGCAGAGTGGATGTTTCCTGGCATGGGGTTTGAACCTGGGTCATCCATCCTTACTCACTATACCACCCTGCTTCTCTTAAATATACATGCAGTACAGTAGAACTGACAGAGAGGCAGCAGCAAAGTTGACATTACAATATAAGAAGACGCGCATGGTTAAATAGTCCTATAATACTACGAATGGTATATCAGATAAGTCATCGAAGCTGTGAGTATCTGTATTTCACTGTCCCTCTCTCTGCCTCTCCCGCTGAATAATAAGACATTTTACTTTCTATTGTTTGTTATTTACACCTTTGTAAAGTGTGATACAAATAAAGATTATTGTTATTGTTGTAAGACAGTCAAGGACAGTGATTCTCAAAGTGGGGTCCGGGGAATAGTAGTCATTTCACCGTAATTTAATTCAGAAGAAATTACACCTATAAGAGAATGTAGGAGAATGACTATTCTTATCAAAGGTCTCACTCTCATCGCTATTATCTTCCCGCATGTGTATACAGTTCAGACAATTCAATACTAAATTAACAACAAAAAAATCTGCCCGTATCCTGGTAAAAACAAATCGCATCAAATGGGGGTCCGTGACGTAGTTTTGGTCTGTGTGACAAGTGAAGGTTCGAGGACCCCTGGTCAAGGAGGATGTAGAGAAAATAAACGGTGTGTATGCGTAATCACAGTAAATCTTGCCAGACCTCTGCAAGACCTGAGTCATGGCAGGTGCTAAAATGTCAAAGTGTGTATCACCGGTTTGGAATCATGCTTCCAACCCTGTGAGCTCATAAACTGTGAGTCCGAGGTTTGCGATTTGTTCCCGGACCCCGGGACTTAACAGGTTAGTCAAGTAAAACACTTAACACCTCTATATCTGGGCAGTGTCAAACTTCAATCATGGTTCAGTTGGAAGAGAAAGAAAAATTTGAATTTTAACATTGGCATTAAATATGGTGTCTGCCTTCCCCTTCTTTCCAGCCGTGCCCTTCCCCGTCGTGGGACTGTACAGTCTGTGCTTGTTCAACGTTCATGTTCTTCTTCATTTTTGGTCTCCCCCTCATGCCTTTCTCTCTCCCCCCATCTCTCTCCCCTTTCTCTGTCG
>OMOT01038653.1:0-11865 GCA_900312575.1 Acanthochaenus luetkenii
TTGATGGGCGTTTTGTGGGTGATTTACTAAGACTGATTGCGTAAATGACAGGTGTAAACAGCAGTATTTAAATGAGGGTTCTGTCTGTTTAATGGTTTGCACCATGGAGAGTTTGGACGGGCAACAGAACCGCAAGCGCAAAATGAAATTTGAGCCAATAGAATTAGAATTAGAAGGTTAAAATAGGCTACAATAAATGTTATAGCTATAATAGATTGTTTTGTGACTGCAGTAGTGTGTTTTTGAGAATGAATTAGAAATTATTGAGACTGAGTATTTCATATGTGTAGAATTTTGTGATTGAAAGTGATTTCATTAATCTTTTTTCAATTTGTAAATGTTGATGTCTTTACGCATGCAGGGCATTTTCACATTCCCTTGAGATGTATTAAATAAAGACGCAATCTCCATCAAAAAATTTAGCGGAGGTTTGATAGATCACAGTGCGAATGTTGCATTAATCTATTTACATTTTCTCCTCCCAGTATTGTGCAAAATAGTGTGTAAACGCCCCATCTTGCATATTCATTGAGGCAAAAGTACTGGATAAGGCGTGTTATTTTGCACATTTGAAAGACGCAGTCCTCAATGCGCGCGGTCAGTACATTTATTTGCGCGTGCTATGAGTTTGCACAAATTTTTACACACGCAAACCTTTAGTAGATCCAGCCCTTAGTAACTTGGCAAAACACGTTAACGCTCTCAGTCCATATCCCGGTCTACTCTACACATGTCTCTATATTACCGTAACTCTTGTAACTTGTAGTAACATAAATGTTTACCGTATATGACAGTTACTGCAACTTGAAATGCTCCAAGATTCCTCCATATTTATTTAGGCATTAATTGATTGCATTTATTTTTAAATAGCGGGGTCGAGAATGACGTAAAATACTGCCGTAAAGCAGTTAGGCTACTTTTTTGAGGCAATGGCGATAGAAATGATAGATGAATATATCTACAATATACATTTTTCTATCAACCCACGATTCATCATATCGAACAGCCCTACAGAACACCAATCAGTCTGTCTGTCTTGTCTGTCTGTTATTCATGTACTTTATTTTGACAATTTTTCATGTCCTGATGAAACATTTCAGTTTCATTCCTAAGCACTTCTATTTAGTTTTGAGATTTGCTTGTGTTTTTGTATTTGCATGCGTTTTCTGTATTTGCAGCGCATTTCTAGATGCAGCATACATATATGTGCATTTGCCCCTAGTGGCCACCGTAGAAATGGATTGTTCCACTAGTCCTCTGCAGGGAAGTAGCTAGTCTGTCGTACAAAAACTTGTGCATTTATTCATCATGTTACCAACGTGGGATTTTTTTGACTGTATTCTGTGAAACTTGACAATTTACTTGCAGAGATTTATACAGTATATTGTGTTTTGTGAAATGTCGCTGTGTTTTGTGAAATGTCGCTGTGTTTTGTGAAATATTGTAGTGTTTTAACCTTCAGGGCCATCCTACTCACAGCTCTTCCTTTATTGTCCACCATAGGTTTTGTAAACATTACATAACAACACTAATATGTGTCTATTTCAATAAAAACTAGAATCAAATGTAGTGTACTTCTTCTAGCTCTCCTCTATGTTCTCCTCTTTTCCTGTAACAACTGATCCACCCCAGATAATCCCCCCTCTTGTAAATACTCCTTCCTACTCTGTAAACACAGAACTGAGAAGGGGATTTTAGCATTTAGGACGGCTTACAATTGAAACCTTTACAGGAGAAATAAATTATTCTTATGCAATTACATGTAACAAAAGGACAGTATGCTTACCTTCACAGCGGCTGCCATGTTGTTTCACAACCAGACCCAACAAGGTTAGGTTAAACTGGAGTTCTTATCAGAGGTTAGACCAATCATAAAGAAGAGGTCTGCCTGGGTTTTCTACAGGCTGTGTCCAAACACTGTCTGATACTTCAGATGGCCGTGTCCCAATACTTTCAACTGTGTTCACTCCCTTGTTTCCTACCTTTTAGCAGAAGTGACAAAGGGTGTTAAAGTAAGTAGAACAAAGTAGAAAGAAATCTCATAGGACCCATATTAGCAATGCATATTCTTAAAATTAAAATGTCTCTTTATTTTCTATTAATTTCCTACTATTTATGGTTCTGGTACAATTAGACAAGTAGACAAGATGAGGAATATAATTTGGTTCACAGCACCTGGGGTCAGTTATTTTTATACCGTTTTTGGTTTTTTATTCAATTTCAGTGTAGTGAATTTTCAGTGTGAGCTTTGGTTTGTTTTTCTTTCAAAATGTTTAGTTTTAATCCAATATAGTTTCAGTTGTAGTATTCTTGGTACGGGTGGTATTTTAAAGGTACAGTATAATAGATAGAAGTTTCGAACCTGTATTTTATATTGTAACGGGTATTGTGTAATACAAACAATAAATCATGAATTATTTTGTATGTTTGCATTCATTTTTTAAATTAGCTCTCAGTACACAGAGCATGTCTACACAACCGAAGGAGCAAACATACAACACTACACCCAGGGCTGTTAAGCAGGTGCAGCATCTCAGGGTGCCAAAAGGTGGGAGAGTTGCAGTGTTTAGATCAAACGTTAGGGGCAAATTTACAGCAAACACAATGGCTCATAAGGGAGTGAGACATTACAAATATAAATATGGTTATGAAAAATATTAAGAATGATATACAGAATGTACATAAATGTATCCTTATGTATATCAGGAGAAACAAATTCCATAAAGGGAAATTCTATATAAGGGTCTCAGGTCTAAATGTCATGATCAGAAGAACTTTTAACAGCGTATCAGGGTGCAGAAATGCGGGGAAAAGGTAATGGTAGGCTTGGTATCTGTTCTGTGATGACCATCACTAAGACAGCTTGTTGTTGAAACTTGATTTTAGTAAATTAAACTGTGTTTTGAGAATACCATGTATCATTTCAGAACATGGATGGCTTGCTTTAGCTAAACAGTGAAAATGTAGCTGCATGATATTATTTGCACTTATAAAAACTCAAATTCAAAAGGAGTTGAACCTCACAGAATGTAATGTAAGTTAGTCTACTAAGATAAAAGCTAAAACAGCAGAACATTCTGCAAAGCCGTGAGACTCTAAAGATGCGTTTACAAACCCCATATAAAATATCGGTATGGGTTTTGTGAAGCCATATGCACAGCCTTAGGGCTTTATAAAAGATTCTGCTCTTTTGCATAGCTAATGTGCTTTACTGTTGCAAAATGTCTTCAGTGAAAAGACAATACAGCTTTGAGCCATGCTTTATTATTGGCCTCATTTAGACTCCTACACATTTTCATTTGGTAACAATGAAAACATGTATTTGTTTTCATCCTCTCAAGACCTCACTGATATTGAAAGGTTGACTGGGATTGCAGCGATCTGCTGTGACACACTCGCAGCTGGTTGGAGTGTTCACGTGACCGGAGATAACAGAACGACTGTCCACACACAATTCCAAGTAAACAATCGTTTTAATGACTGTTTGTTGGAGGTTAGTCTCTGACACACAGGCAGGGCATTAGAGTGGTCAAAGTCCAGGCAGGGGTTCGGAACACAGAGCAGCTTCTCAGGTAATCCAGGGGTCGTGGCAACAGAAGGGTAGTCAGACAGGCAAGGGTTAATCACAGGCAGGGCAACAGCACACAGCATGTTCCTCAGTCTGGTCGGTCATACAAGGGATATCCAGCAGTCTCGGTCTCACTCTCTCTCTTTCTCCTACGTCCCCCATGGGTCTCCCCGTGTGTATGGGCACTAATGTCCACATGGGGAATGGCACATAACAGCCCTCCTTCACCTCTCCCCTCCTATATCCCCCACCGTCTGCCACACTGCTTAATTATCTCGAGATTGTTTTTCTCCTCACACTAATAAGGATGTACTGTATGTAGTAACAAATGTACCAAAGATTTTATATTCTATTTTCCATTTTTTTCTTTCTTCACTTTTCTTCAAGATAGATTTCTGGATATGGAAAAGTATATACCATCACTCAGTTTTACTGGAATACTATTTTCCCTTTCACATTACATTCATGTGCTTAGATGTAGTCTGTGTTCATTTGTCATTGAATCGTGCAAGTGAGAATCACTCTGCAGTTTGAATGTGATCCAAGCCACTTTGATGTTCAGATCCAGTGTGTTTGATCCAGCCTAGCTTCTTTTATGTTAGAGTCTAACTTTCTCTGACAGCCCACGGTTTGCACTCAGTTTTGACTGCAGAAAAGTATATATCAAAAACACATTAATCTTCATATTACCTAGAAGCCATATAATGAAACCATAGCTTGAGAAACCCTGAATTACAACAGAATAATTGATTCCTATATTAGTGAGGTAGATGCACACCTAGAGGTTACTATCGTATGAGGAAATCATTGATATTTAAGTTGAAGCTACATTTTGACTTACAGTACTATAAAAGATTACATAAGCCCAGTTGACATTTTTGACAATGTGCCATTTTTTGTTTCATGATTCCAGTTTGGATACTGGAGTGTAATCGTGAACTATGATTTCTTCACCAGAACATTTCAGCCACATCAGCCCATGCCAACCCTCATTATGGAAAGGATGTATATGTGGTTATAGTCATATGGTCTTAACAACTTTATCATTAATTTAGTGAATGAACTCAGGCTTCGATGGTCTAAAATTATACAATGTTGACAAAAAATGCCTTTCGTCAGACTAAACTTAATGCATCACAGAATTCAGAGGGAACTTGTAGAAAATATGTAAATCCTGTCCTATAGAATAAAACCACAAAGTCCCATCTGTTCATTTATTCATGTCATAAAGACTTTGACAATTTTAGCATTCACTCTAGTTGGGGGGATATTGCAAAATACATGTTTGATGTTGTTTCTCATAATAGCCGTGAATGCTGCACATTTAGCTTTGAGTGTTGAAGATCATGCATGTATACTGCGCATAATTTGACTAATCTCTTTGTGCAATCATCATGCACTGTGGTATTTACATCTAGGAATATTGTGTTGTAGATACAATACAGCAGCTGATTTTCTGAATGACTATGGGATTATTGAAAGCAACACAATGGCCAACCATGTTATTGTGGGGAAACGCTCAGGACTGTCCGGATGCTGTGGATCAGAAACAAAAGATACATTCCATTAGAATACACAGTGGTTTTCAATAGCTGAAGATGTGCATTCTATTGTGAATTGTGACATGGAAGAGCTGGTTTGAAATACTATTTGAAATAACTTGCCCCTAGTTCCCCCCTCAGTAAATATTGCTTCTATAGACTAGTACTTGTTTATTTTTTATCTGTGTATTGAGTGAGTCAGAAAAAAAGAGAGTGTAAAGCTACCATTGGCCGTGCTTCATCAGTTCAATGGCATCATTGACCTGGTCCAAGGTCATGTTGTGAGTGATGAACTCATCCAGCTTCACCTTCTTGTCTAGGTAGGCATTTACCATCTCAGGTACGCCGTCCTTACTCTTAAAACCTGATCCACAAAATACACACATGACAGCGACATTTACATTTGCTGCATTTAGCTGACACTTTTATCCATAGTGACTTACTTTGAGAGCAGGTAGGTGTTAAGGTGCCTTGCTCAAGGACATATTCGCTTCAGTTACAGGACGGTCTGTCTAATCTCTAGGCTACCCTGCCGCCCCATATAACCATGTTGTGATTTAAGCAAGAGGCAATAAACAAAACCAAATCGAGTTACCACAATCAAAAGGTTAAGTAAAAGGAAACTAAGAAAGCTGTGTACATTAAAACATGATGTTTATTTCCCTCACACTTACAGATTGGACTCTTACATCAGTCAGTGATGATGTCATATTTGACTCACCTCCAAACAGGGATCCCTTCCATGTGCGTCCAGCAATGAGCTGAATGGGTCGGGCAGCAAAGTCTTCCAAGTCTGTCCAGCCAACCAGCACACTGACACCCCAGCCTTTCACACAGGACTCCAAGGCACTCCGCTAGATCAGGAGAAATGGCACTGGGTCATTTAAAGAAATTGGCATGTGACCGGAAAATTGCCAGTTTAAATCTCCAGACTAGCTAGGAAAATGTGGAAGGGGAAAGGGAATGAGTAATGCTCTGCCCTTCCTCAACTACTGTCAAGGTGCCCTCGGGCAAGGCACTGAACCCTCAACTGCTCCAGTGGAGGTGCCACCAGTAGAAGACTGTGGTTGTACTGGGCAGCTCCCAGTATGAATGTGAGTAACTGTATGAATGTGAAGCAGGGTGTTGCCAGGAAAAGAGCAAGTGAGTTCAGGTGACTTTCCCTTTTTTATTTTTTTAAACCTCCCATGGAAAGAACCTTCATTATAATGAATGTTCTTGTTGACAGAGAAAAGAGAGGAGAGTCATTTCTATTGCTAGACTTCATGAAATCTCCAAAAAACACTCTATCTCCCTCACCATGACTCCCACATTCCCCACACACTCCAGGGAGAAGTCCACTCCTCCGTTGGTCATCTCTGACAGCACTTGGCTGATGGGTTTGCTGTGGTCCTTGGGGTTCAAGAAGTCTGTGGCGCCGAACACCTTGGCCTTCTCGAATTTCTCTGGATTTATGTCCACAGCAATAATCCTCTTGGCTCCGGCGGCCTTGCAGCCCATGACTGCAGCCAAACCCACGGCTCCCATGCCAAACACAGCACATGTGGAGCCCGGTTCCACCTAAAGAGAAAGATCATGGTCAATAGGACATGTTAGGTTGACATACAGTATCTCGCTGTAACAAACACCATCCCTCACTGACCACACATTGAAATGTTTGGAGATTTTGGCACAGCAATTGTCAATTTTAAAGATACTCAATACCTGAGCAAACTATCAGTTATGGTCGGCTTCAGTCCAAAAATATTGCCATCGCTATTGGCTTCAAAGTCTATATTGGTCTGACTCTAACATACATTCACACACCTTGGCGGTGTTGACAGCTGCTCCATATCCCGTGCAGACCCCACAGCCAAGGAGACAGACTTTGTCCAGAGGGGCTGAAGGGTGGATCTTAGCCAAAGCCATTTGGTTGACCACAGTATACTGAGAGAAGGTACTGGTTCCCATAAACTGCAGCACCTTCTGGCCCTTACAGGTAAACCTGCTGTCTGCCTCTGACATCACATCGTAACGATCACTGGCCCTGCATAGGAGAGTTTATCAAAGTTAAAATCCAACCCATCATTTGGGTATCACACCTATCCTAGGATGGTTCAATCAATATTTGTGAACAACTATTTCTAAACGTTCAGAGAATTAAGGTGTTATCCTGTGATGTTATCAAGACAGAAAGAGTAGAATATCGGCAATAGTTTATTATGGGAAAATTAACGTTTCAGATGCTGAGTAAGGCCCCTGGCCGAAACGTTTATTTGCCTATAATAAACTATTGTTCCGTGAGTGCTGATATTTTGCTCTCTGTTAACCCTCTCACCGGGCACCTGATGCAAGTTTTTCCGCTTTTTTGAGTTGTGCACAGTTTTTCGCTTCATAGTTATCAAGACAGAACCTGGAGCTGCTCCACTGACAAAGACTTGTGAATTAAATTGTGGGATAATAAAATGTTAGTTTGAGAATATACATTCAGAGTTTGACTTCATAGTGCTAACAGATAGGCCTATGAACCATAAAATGGTTGTCCCTGTTTCCATAAATATGCACACAATAAAACTCCCAATCACTGTCAACTCCAAGTTTTGTCCCTGCTGGTATCAAGCCTTTTGATTCTTTCTATTTCTAGCTTTGGGAGAGGCTTGCTTGTTCATGTTCACAAATTAAGACTGAGCTTTCCAACATCATAAGAATAACATTAGCAAGTTATTATGTTTAGGTTAACTAACCATCCGTTCTCACACAGGTTGGTTTTAGGACTCTTACAGAAGCGACATTCTTTACACTGGGAGATGAACAGAGGAACCACCTTGTCTCCTGAAAGACAGACATAAGAAATGTTTCCATACAACTGTCAACTGAATTTTAAGCTAACTTTTGTAATGTTGCAAACAATAAAATGTGAATTAGGTGTGTTTCCATCAGCTGGGTTGAATAGAATAAATAGGCTTCCTGAACACATCCACGAGAAATATTCTTGAGTTGTTATTGGACCTCATTCTGGAACGCAGTTAAGAAAAAGTTAAGAATAGATTTCTTCTTAATTCCAGATGTTTTAGGACAATCTGTAGGATCCATAAAGTTTGCACTAAAATGCCAAGATTTGGACCTGAATTGATCGAAAACACTACTAAATACCCAAATACAGTACATAATAATAATAACAATGCATTTTATTTATATTGCACTTTTCATTCACAATAATCTCAGTGTGCTACAAAGTTAAAAACACAGCAAACAAACATAAAAGAAAAATAGATTTTACACGAAAAGGCCTTCCTAAATAAAATGGTTTTTAGGCCTGTCTTAAAAGAGTCGAGGGTCTGCGGTGCCCTTAAATGATCAGTAAGGCTATTCCACAGGTGCGGCGCAGCTTAGCAGAAGGCCCATGGTTCAGAGCTTGGTACTGGGGGCCCTGAGGAGCAAGCTGTTGGCAGATCTGAGGGTGCAGGTGAAGGTTTGTGGAGTAATGAGTTATTGTAGGTAGGGAGGTGCATATCCATTTATGAGTAAGTAGCTGTCACGACTCCATCTAGTCGCCCCTCTCTGTCCTCTGGTGTTGCCCGTTTAGACCAGCAGGTGGCCCCTGTGTGTTTCCCACGTTCCCCTTGGTTCCCCAGCTGTGTTCAATCATGTCATTAGCCCTAGTGTATTTATTCTGTTTCCCTGTCTGTCTTTGCTGGTTTGTTTTTCCCTGTTTGCCTGTTTCCACGTTCTAGCCGCTACCTTGTGTAGTTAACCCCTATCACAGATCAAGTTTTGTCTGTCTGTCTGGTCTTTGTCTGCACCTGTCTGCCTTCCTGGCCTGGAATTAAACTATGTTTATATCAGGAACCTCCTACCTCTGCCTCCTGTGTCTGCGCTTGGGTCTTACCTATTTACCGTGACAGTAGCAAGATTTTGTAGTCGATCCTGAATGAGACAGGAAGCCAGTGCAATGAAAACGGAGTCAGTGTTATATGCTCATGTTTATGAATTTGCAGCAGGATCCTAGCAAAACACACAACCAGACATAAGTACAATTGCAATTAAACTTAGTTTGGGACAAAAATTATACAATTGCTTATTCACATGTCATCCTAGAATTTCTGATCAAAGAAACTAATTTGCTGGTATTTTTAGATTATGATGTATTGAATGGATGAATGTAAATGACAGATTTTTTATCAAATGGCACAAAACTGCTCAAAGTTTATATGCTCACTTGAAGAGGAGGTTTTTTGTCGATAGACATTGGGCCTCATTTACGATATGTGAGAACGATCAGATTTTATCTTAAAGTGTACTTGTGAACATGTGGTTGGAATCATGCATGAGGGCAAATATGCTGAGGAGGTTTCTGCATTCAACATTTTATTCTTTATGCAAAGTCACTAAGTAATTACAGACCTCATATTAAAAGGGTAACTAAACCCCCAAAACTATTTTTTTCAGCTGAAACATGATGCAGTACATCCTAAATAGTGCTTGTATGTGTGAATGTGTACATGTTTTCCAACTTGATTATTTTCTGTTGAGGCTTGATACTCCTGACCTGGCTGAAATTCGGTGACTCCATGCCCAACGCTCTCTACGATGCCAGCTCCCTCATGGCCCAGGACTGCTGGGAAGCCGTCTTTGTGCTTTCCCTCATACATGTGGTACAGGTCAGTGTGGCACACCCCAGTCGCAACAATCTGCATCCAAGACAATGACCACACAATGATAACACTGATGGTTTTTCTTGTTGATAGGTGGTATGTACTTTATGCTCCAGCATAAGTGGGGCTGCGTCCCATCACCGCTAACTGAGACGTTACCATTTCACCCTACAATATTCCCCCCAATTGAAATTCTGGTGTTGGGTATGGACACTGACACACGAGTCTCTGGTTGTTTGGTTGACTGGTAGAGCTACTGTAAGTTATGGAATCACGTGACAAAGATGAACAGAAATGAAAATAAATTGTATTCTCAATCTAGTTAATAATGACAGTAAGCAATTGTGGAAAACAAGAAATAATGCTTTGGTTAGAGCAGGGGTGCTCACACGCCAGAAGAAGTCAGATGTCATCTGACTGGCTGCCCTGTATATCAATCAAGTGACGGGATGGATGATAGGCTGACGTCTATTTTTTTAATGTCATGCGATCTACCCACACTACCTTCGCAATCGACTGCTAGATCGCGATCAACCTATTGAGCACCCCTGCTCTAGATCAACTTTTGTTGTGATGTGCGTAATATATAAATACAGTGGCAGATATTTCACTTCCAGTCTGTATTTAGGTCTCTGGAAAAAAGGGGGAAACAGTTTGATTCCCTCAACATAAAAGACATCTGCTGGTTTGTGATCTGAGTGCAGTCAAATGAGGTCAGATTAAATCTAGAGGGCAGCAAGCAGGCGTATGCTATCATTTTTCAACAAGGCTCGTCAGTGGCAGATGCATGGATGTAAGCTATTGTAGATGGAGGTTTTATACCAGAATAAATCTGACTTGAAGTGGAATGGCATCCAAAACAAAATGCCTATTGTGCTGAGAGGAGTGAATTGCACATTGATGGAGCGCGTACATGGATAATTGTAATCAAGCAGGTGCCAGCTTTCATTATGTTCTCAGATACAGGCTCTAATGCAGATCTGTGCTCATTGGAGCCAACAGAGACCTGTTGAAGTGAGGGAGGTTCCACCCCAACTTACTGCTCTTATTGTGCCTGGCAGGGCTGGATCAGTGGAAGATAAGACCAACAGGCTTAGATCACTGGCCTCTTAATCTCCTCCCGTGTGTCGGAAGTGCTCTAATCTCACATTGCTGGATTACGTATATTCAAGTGTGTGTGTATGTGGTTTTGAGTTGAGACAAGTGCTGCAATACAAAATACTAAGTACAGGTACACACATTGCAGATAATATTAAACTAAACAATCATTCTGGTATAATTGATAGTTTGTATGATATCATAATTTGTCTACAAATGTCCCAATAAAAAAAAAAAACAGGCAGTTGAGTCATTGACGTCTCAATTCAAGGGATTTAACCTCTTCCTACCTAGGGTGCTGGGAGGGTACGTTCACCTGAACAAACGTACCCAAACTAAAATAAGAATAGCTCCACACCTATCAGGTCTATGCATGACCTTGACATCTATGGATAGACAAGAACTTATATAATATATTTCCAGTGTCAGTAACCTTCTGACTGTAGTATGCCAGAGTAAACTCAGAGCAACCAAAGGAGACATTTGGATTTTTATTCTCGCTTAAAATGTTTTCTAAATTAAACAGTGGATAACACCATGATAGCAATGATCCCATGTACAAAGATGCCACTGAATCTATTAAGCTACTCCTTGACTACAACTGTACCAAAGTACATAGAAATACAACAAAGCATATAGGTTTTACAAAGGTTTTAGTGATGATAGGACCAGGCGGACTCTCCATTTTGGTCACTTGGATACCCAAGGTACCCAAAGTGTGCCAAATGGGTTTTTTACCTCTTGAAAGGGAATCTGGCTGCAAAATACTACTAATTTCCACTACATGAGGTTATGTGCACAAAATGCAGCCTCAGGCCATGACATTTACCCTGAGCAACACATTGTGCATAGTATAAAATCTGTAAAAACTAACTAACTAAATTGTATGATTTTGTCTCAAAAGGAGTAGTTTTATTACAAATATCAAATATGAAAAAGTAACATTTAGATATATAAAACAGAACAAAACCACAGAATCCCAAAAAAGCTAGCACGTGCTATAAACATGTCAGAAAGTAACAAG
>OMOT01038656.1:0-11092 GCA_900312575.1 Acanthochaenus luetkenii
CGGCGGATGTTGTACAGGGAGAACCTGCAGGAGCGGGTTGTTGCAGCAATGTTGGCGGAGGAGGACAGCTGGCTGTCAAGGATCACTCCGAGGCTCTTGGCAGTCAATGAGGTCAACACTGTGGTGTTCTCTATGGTGATGGAGAAGTCGGCGTGAGGACAGTTTTTTCCGGGGAGAAAGAGTAGCTCCGTCTTGTCAAGATTGAGCTTTAGGTGGTGCAGAGACATCCAGGTGCTAATGTCTTTAAGGCATGCTGTGATGCGCCCCTCAATTTGTGTTTCTGTGGGAGGGAAGGAGAGGTAGAGCTGAGTGTCATCGGCGTAGCAGTGATATGAGAAGCCATGGGAGGCGATCACATGGCCAAGGGATCTGGTGTATAGTAGTACTGTAATAGTTGGTAGTAGCATTGGGGTAATAATAATAATAATAATACATTTTATTTGGAGGCGCCTTTCAAGACACCCAAGGTCACCTTAAAACAAGACAGTCAAAATTAGAAAAACTGTGGTCTTTAAAAATATGTTAATAAATAAATCAATTCGTTAAAACAAACAACAGGAAATATAATACAGTGAGACACAGGGTACAGTTAAAGTGAGTATGCCAATTTGAACAGGTGGGTTTTGAGTTGGGTTTTGAATGTTGTTATGGAATCAGACCGTAGTTGTGTGTGTGTAGTTGGTAGTAGCTTTGGTATAGTTGGTAGCAACATTGACATACTCATAGATGTTAAAAGTACAACTTGGTTATTATATAGAAAAAGATGCAAAAATGTCAGATGTGCAAAATACAGCTAGGTTGAATACTGAACTGAATAACTTATATTAGTGTCCATGTGCACATTAGCAGGGATCATTCTGTCTGTCAGGGTGGTGTGGATTTCTGTGATGTTTATGTTTGTACATGCTAGAGCATTTTTCCATTTATTTTTATTTTTATTATATAGTGCTTTAGCACTTTTCTATTGAGAGAGTTAAGATTGCCACAACATGGGAGTTGGAGTGAACTAACTAATCAGATATGCAATGGGGTACAAATAAATGTGTGAAAATATGTGAAAATCATCCTGGTCTTCTGAATGTGAGTCTATGTGACAGTAGATAGTGGACATGCATGGTGTTATATAGGAGGTAAGAAATTCACATGTAACTAGTTTTGCCACCAAAACTACACACTCAATCTAATTAGGGTAAAAAGTAGAATTTAGAATTTAAAACTGTGTATTAAAACTAATTTGAACTGTTCCATTTGAGCATTATTGTGTTTTTAGACTAGTAATTCAAAATGTATACTTGAACCGGTAAACCACTAAAGCCAGGTAGCTTCAACATATCACTGGGGAGGCCAGTCCTTATCTGAGAGCCTGTCCACTCGCCTATAGGTCGAAATAAAAACTGTGACCAGGAGAGTTAAGCAGTGCTGCATCTGTGGCAGTAGTTGTTGGTCAGGCAATTCTGTGCTTGACAGACAGAGGCCTCGGTGAATAGCTGAGACCCAGCCGAGGCAGAGCGCTACACGTGGTCTGGGAATTGAGCACAGAACCATAGCTACTTTTCAGACAAGCCCCCAGTAATCACACTCGAGCTCGGAGCCGCCAATTAATTCAACCTCGCTTTCCCCCGGAACACACATTCCCAGGGCTGAGGGAGATAGGAGGATGGTTATCCACGTGACACCCAGCTGCAACTGTAATGAGCCTTGTTTTGTATGGGTTGTGTGGGGAGTGTGTGTACAAAGGGGAGAACTGTGTGTGTTTATGGGCGTTGTGTGGGTTTGGGGGTTGTGTGTGTGTGCGTGTGCATGTATGTATGTTTGTGTTATTTATCTCCAAGTCAGTCGGGATTCTTTCCTCATGACTATCCACTACTACACTCTGCATAAAATTCATCTGTTTTTATGTTTTAGCAGACTTGCTTTATTTATTTATTCATGCTTTTATCCTGCCTGCTTATGCAAATCAAATTTTCATATCTTTCCCTATGAAGGCTTTTAGCCATCACAAATGGGTAGTTAAAATCGCTGACAGATCCCCTACTATAATGACGCACACAGAATTTGAATTGGATACAACGGACATCCCACTGTTTGCCGTGGTCGTTTGACTAACACACTATAAAATGGCGCCTATGGCATTTTAAAGGTTAGTTGCTATGGTGACAGCGGAAGTCTGGGCAGTAAGGCTGTGAAGTGTATCACACTGTGGCTGTAGCCTAAACAAAAAACCTGGCTTTGTTACAAGATTAGCGTTTAAGCAATAAAATGTGATGACTTAACAATACCAACAGTAATATAGAGTGATTAAGCTCAAATCGGTCCAACAATCCATAAGTAGCCTCCTTCAGTGACTTGCCAGTTGGTTTATATGGAAGTGTTTAGCTGATGAAAGACTGCGTTGTATAGTTGGTCTGACTCATGGTTGACAAAACATTTACTATTGTAAGTCGCTTTGGACAAAAGCGTCTGCTAAATGATGTAATGTAATGTAATGTAGCCCAACGTTCCAGGATGGTCGGAGCGGCGGCCATTTTTATGTGTACCAAAAAATGGCCGCTCCTCTGACCATCCTGGAACGTTGATTTGAATGGGAATGTCTGTTCTATCCAATTCAAATTCTGTGGACACACCAAACATTTGTTTCATATTAAAGTTGTACATTTACGCAGTAGTCATCAAAGGATGGCAGTGTGTGTGTGTGAATGTGGATGGGTGTATGTGTACGCATGTACATCTGTATACATATTCATATTCAGAATATGAAGTATGGGTCTTTGCAGATAATTTCTAAATTATTGAGGTCCTTTTATGTTTTACATTATCTACCTCAGCAGACACAATTACCTGCATACTTAGATGGACACACACACTCACACACACATCCATATGCACACCTCAGGCTGTCAAAGACTGTCAATACTCCAACTGAGAAAATCCAGTCCTTCAACACTAGTGTTCAAAACAAGAACATCGGAATAATGATTTCCCACCAAACACCAAGACAAGCTTAGGTCAACACAGATGAAAAAATTATAAAACCAAATACATATACATTCACAGTTTGCACATTGCCCCACTAATGTGGCACCAAATTAAATAGTCTTACTACTGCTTTCAAAAAATACAATACAAATAATATCACTCAAACCACTGACCACCTTGTGTTTCCACCCAGTCCTGCTTCTTTATATTTTAAGTATCATTACTCAAATTCAGTTACCATGGTGACACTTGAGGAGGAGTTTTTGCCCTTGCAAAAGAAAGAAAGATAGGTAATTGGTATTCTCCTTTGTTTCCGTGGCAACAATAACCAATCCCCTCCACCCGCTCCTTTTCCTTCTTTTTTTTTCCTCTTTCTCTTTTTTTCTTCTCTCGCTGTCCATTGACAAGGTAAACCTGGACCTGTCGTCCCTCTTGGACAGCGAAGATAAGAAGTCTAAGAATAAGAGGGGTGTCCTGCCTAAACACGCCACCAACATCATGCGCTCCTGGCTCTTTCAGCATCTCATGGTGAGACAGAGAAGGCGGTTAAGGGTGTGTGGGTGGGTGTGACGTGGTCATTTGTTGACTCATTGAAACACGCATTGAAGGGTCGCCGGGTTTTAAGTCAAGGGAAGTGTTACAAAGTGGCAGTTATGGATGGGAACAAAGGAACAAAAGATGGAGATTAACAGTGGCGTTTTTGCATTCAGGGCCCATGGGGCACGGCCCCACCAGAGGGCGCTGTTGTGCAGAATAAGTTATAGGCTTCTGTCAATAATTTTATTAAAATTGATGTATTGGCATGATGTAACATTGCACATATTGCCAAATGTTTATAGCAAACTCAACGTGGTAATTAATCGAAAATAATTATTTTCTATTAAAATATTCTCTTGTAGTGTGTGAATGTGTCTTTGTGCCTGGTGCTGCCTTCCCCTTCAAGAAGTGTTTTTGTTGTCAATGTGCTGCTGTTGGTTTCGGTCTTCAGTTGGCTATTTGATGAGATATCTTTAACTCTGTCCTTTGATGGTCCTATTGTTGGTGTGACAAGACATGTTGGTAGATCTTCATTGTTTGTGTGATTTTAGATGGCATTATTCAGCTGGTATTTTGTCATCACTGGTGATCCTAATCCATTAGTTACAGCAAAGAAATGCAGTGTCTCTCCGTTTATTGGTTGTCAGTATAATTCAGTGTAATATCTCTATAGTACGATTGCATCATCACATGTTCTTGTGTGAACACCAGAATTGTAATGCCAAAATCGCCACTGGAGATTAAACTGGTTCCAGGAGGAGGTTAGGAGATGGAGGGTAGGGTTTCTGAACGGGGAGAGAGCAGGTCAGACAGTGAATGAGAAGTCAGAAATTACAACGACATGCTTGAAACCTATGATGGTGTCTCTTCCTTCCTGTAGCATCCCTACCCAACAGAAGATGAGAAAAGGCAGATTGCAGCACAAACTAATCTAACCCTGTTACAAGTGAACAACTGGTAAGTTGTATTCCTACAAAGTCGTCCTGTGTGCCTGTATAAAGAAAGACACTACTTCATGTGATAGCAGATTTGAGTGGAGGCTTTCCTGAGTTTGAGCTTGAACGTGTCACCCCATATACACTGCTGGCATTGTGGCGCCATCTGCTGGCCGTATGAATCAAGTACACCGGAGACCAAATTCTGTCCGTCCTTCCTTCACTTGTGTTTTCTTGCACATTAATTTGTTCACCCTTTGTCTGCAGTATTTGAGTTATATTCCAAAATGTTTTTATCCAAAATATAATCACCCAACATAATTTATATATCAATTATTTTGTAAATATGTGTGTCACTTTCTTCAAATGATGGATAACACATTTTGGAATACAGCTCTTGTGTATCCCCCTTATCAATCCCCACCCCTTCTTCACTCTGTCTCTCTCTCCCTCCCAGGTTTATCAACGCCCGTAGGCGTATCCTCCAACCTATGCTGGATGCCAGTAACCCAGACCCGGCTCCTAAAGCCAAGAAGATGAAGTCCCAGCACCGTCCCACGCAACGCTTCTGGCCCGACTCCATCGTGGCTGGAGTTTTGCAGACTCACAGATCTCAAATGGGCAACAACTCAGACAGTACGCCAACACTTAAATGTTGCTCAGACAACACAGATTCACCCAATGTTTTCCCACAAATAAAACTAGACTGATGAACTTTTAGAAGTAAGTGTAGAGAAAATGTGTGGGCGAGCTGAAACAATAGCTCACCATTTTAGTTTTTAATCTATCCCCATGCTGTAGCTATTGTAGGTATGGAGATAACAGTGTGGAGAAGCCACTATTCAAAATATATATATTCTCGTACCATTCCCTCACTGTCCGTACGTAAAATGAAATAATATTAAAATTAAACTATTCTTCATTTTGCGAGACCCACTTGAACCTCCTCAGCGACCCGTGAGGGTCCCGGAACCCCATTTTCCATAGATGAAGGAATACACCAGGTTAATGGGAGATTGTCCCATTGGTGAACTTACCCGCTAAGTGACGAGAACAGAAACGGCAACATCATCCACGTGTCCCTGATAGATCATTGGCTCCGGTGCTCCATGCTAACACTTTAGCAAACACTGTGTTGAGTGATAGAAGGATACTGGCATTAAGAAGACTGACCATTTAGTAATAAAAGGTTATCAGTGTTTTGTATTATATTGCCTGTAGAGTCATAAATTGTACACATGAGATATTATAGAAACTATAAATACATGTTATAATATATTAACTCGATATAGCTGATGTAGCCTGGCTTATTTTCGGCGCTATTCCCAGGTGAGCAACCACATTTACATCTGCTGCACAGTTATTTCTTCGCCCACCACCTTCACTTCCTACCGAAACAGGGAAAAGTAGTCCCTGCTAGTTCACAACAGTACACATATCATATACATTTGACTAATCTCCTGCACAAAACTGCCAAACTTAGCCACATATCATTTAAGATTACTTTCCACTCAGCTTTTAAGTTCTTATTTTCTCTCTTGAGATAATGCTACTGTCACTCAACATAGTGTGTGCTAGTGTGTTAGCATGGCGCACCAGAGCCAATGATCTACTGAGGTAGCATGGATCGTTTTGGTGTCTTATGTTCTCATCACTTAACTGGTAAGTTGACCAACAGGCCAATCTCCTACAAACTATTCCTTTTATATACCGTTCCTATAGAACGTTTCTGAAAAGTAATACAAATTGAATAACGGGGTTGGAAAAGTAATCAGTCCCCTCAGAATAACCATTATGAACTTGCTCAGGTATTATTAAGAAGTGGAAGGCACATGGCACTGCCCACACCTTGCCTCGATTGGGCCGTCTCTCCAAACTGGATGACAGAGCCAGGAAAAGATTGACCAGGGAAGCTACCAAGAGGCCAATGGCAACTTTGAAGGAGTTACAAGTCTTTATGGCGGAGATCGTTCGATCTGTACACGTGACAACAAGCTCACAGGCTTTACACAAAGCTGGCCTGTATGGCAGGGAGGCAAGAAAGCCTCTTCTGAAAAAGTGTCACGCTGAGTCTCGTTTACGTTACGTGAAAGAACACAGACGATTCTGATGCCATGTGGCAAACGGTTTTATGGCCAGATGAGACCAAGATTTAACCTTTTGAACTGAACTCCCAAGTGCTATGTTTGGTGAAATCCAAACACAGCCCACCACCCAAAACACACCATACCTACAGTGAAGCATGGTGGTGGCAGCATGATGTTGTGGGGGTGTTTCTCTTCAGCGGGGCAATTGGTCAGGATTGAAGGGAAAATGGATGCTGCCAAGTTCACCCAAATTCTTAAGGAAAACCTGCGGCCGTCTGCTAGACAGTTGAAGATGGGCAGGTGGTTCACCTTCCAGCACGACAACGATCCAAAACACACCGCAGTGGCTAAAGAACAGGAAGGGGAATGTCCTTGAGTGGCCTAGTCAGAGCCCAGACCTAAATCCTATAGAACATCTGTGGATGGACTTGAAGAGTGCAGCATATCGCCGCTCACCACAGAATTTGACTGAACTCGAAACAGTTCTGCAGGGAATTTTTTTTAAATACTGTCCAATCTAGGTGCGCAAAGCTGGTAGAGACATATCCAAATCAAAATGTGCCTCCACAAAGTATTAAGTCAGGGGACTGATGACTTTTCCAACCCTGTTATTCTAGTTTTTCATTTTGTGTTACTTTTGAGATATTTTGCCTTAAAGTGGCAAGGCAACATGTGTAAATAAAGCTGGAAAATTATGGATTTCATGGATTTTGATTTCAGGCTGTAAGACTTTCTATAGGCACTGTATATTATAATATTTAAGCACATTTCATTAAATACATAGATAGATAGAATACTTTATTTGCAGTTATAAAAATTATAACAGAGTCATCATTTTATAAAAACGCCAACGTGGACGGACAAAAAAGCCGTACCTTGTTTCCATTGTGGCCCACTTTAGGATATAGAACAATTTCACAACATACTATACAAACCATCAAATGGGCACAGGTGGAAAAAGCCGTGTCACTAGATAATATATATGTATGCCATCTGTCTCCTAACCCTATAACGGTTTGCCTTAATCCCCCAACCCCAGACCCACTGAGTATGGACAGCCTCCAGCCGCTGTCCTCAGACTCAGCCACCCTGGCCATGCAGCAAGCCATGCTGGGAGCCGACGACTCCATGGACGGCACCGAGGAGGAGGAGGAGGAGGAGGAGGAGGAAGAAGAAGAAGAAGAGGAGGAAGGAATGGAGGATGATGATGACGACGACGACGAGGAGGATGGAGAAGAGGAAAATGACAGGGCGAGACAAATGGCCAGCGGAGGAGGAAGGAGAGATCTGAGTATGGAGCACAGAGAGGAACTGGAGTAGTAAGAGAGCTGGAAATGACGATATGAACTTTGACCTCAGTGTGATACGGCAAACGGTGTCCCATTGCAACTCAACCAGCTCTAATGTTGAGTGACACTTGAGAGCATTTAAGGGCATATTAGGTTTTCTACAGATTCATCAGAAGACACTCAGAGACTCTTCTGAAGAGCCAGACACAATGACCATCATGACCATGATTATAACAGAAAAATATGAGTTTGATGATGAATATGTGTTGTATCATTACAATAGCACCTGCCCATACAGTGAGCCCCATACATATTTGGACAGTAGCACATTTTTACTCTATACTCATATTATTTATGAAAGCAAATGACACAATAACTAATAGGTTAAAATGCGGACTGTCAGTTTTAAATTGAGGATTTTTATTTTTTTTACCATATTGGATAAACTGTTAAGTTAAACTGGCATTAAAGTTATTCATGCCAACTTTGAAGCTCTGTAAAAGAGACACCGTTGAATTCTTAGAGAGATGCAGCTAAACGGGAAACTGCTGGACAGGAGAATGTAATGACAAGATGGGACGAGTCTGGCGATGTTTCCACGCTGCAGACGTCGTCATGAAATATGAAATGTGAAAAATAACTTCTCTGTTGAATGTAATCTGTCCAACTACTTTGGCACCTTGGAATGGGGAAACCATGTACAAAAAGGGCTGTAGTTTTTATTTTATTTTTTAAAAGTTTTAATGTGTTATGACTGAAAGCCCTCTCAAATTAAAGCTGACAGTCTACACTTTACATTTTGCATCCCAAAATAATAAGCGTGTGTAGCCAAAAAGAAAAACACATAGCGTGTTGCTGTCCGAATGTCTGCAGAACTGGCTTCCACTGTTTGAACGTCATTCACGCCTTCTAAATGACTCATCGGTTCTCAGGTTGAACAACACTTTCATTCGCCGTGGTTCGTCATCAAGAACGAAACACTGACTCATTGCTGCAACTTATCAAGCATGACTTGAAAGAATACAGATTTTTTTGGTTTTCTTCTCCCATGAGCAAAAAAACTGTAGTAAACCAGTATGTATATTGGATTTTTCATGTTTGCGTTCTGGTGTTGAAGGTTTGCATATTTATTCTGTTTTTTCCCCCTTGATCTCAAAGGCTTTGCTCCAGGAAACTACTTCAGTGACAACGACAATGCCAGTTGCTTCTACATATAGGTATTACAAAAGAGAAAGTTGCTGAGTAAGGCTAGTTGGTCAAATGGCTGGTGGCCATGCACATACCTGATGTCAACCGTCAACTGTTACAAAGTTGCTTGAGTGTTTTTGTGACATTGGACGATTCTGTCGCAAAAACCTGCCGGTCACTACAAACGTTCTCATCACCATCTCAACAAAGATCGACACACTTTTCCGTGGAAGAAGACGATTGTTTGTGGGGAAACGAGGAAGAGAATAAAAGTTCCTTGAGTTATATCTCTTTCAATTTGATGTGAAGGATTTTGGAGAAACTGTGAAACAACTTCCGCTCTCTGTTTTGTACTGAACCACAGCGACACGAAACGGAGTCACTCGTTTCTAATGTGAAGATGTCTAGAAAAGAAAACCATGTTATTGAATGTTCTGATTGTTCATTGTGAAGTATGTTCCTCATTCATATTCTTTTCTCAATTTATTTTCTTTTTTTAATGGATCTTCCAGAGCAAGTGACATACAGTACAATAGGGAATATTTGTATTTCATTTGTACACTTTGTTGTCATAATCTATTGTGTTTCAATAGACAATTTGAATAATTAAAACATGTAAACGTACTGATGTTGACTTGATAATATGAAAGTGCTGCATACGTTTAGGTTGACAAATAGAAGTAGGACTGTAAATCCCCATACATGAAGTAGACATTAACATGAACGTTATTCGCTGACAGGGATGTAAAAGTGTGCTGCAAATGTCTAAGCCTGTATCATAACGGAGCAAGAACTACATGTGTGATACTTCCACACCCTCTCAGGCCCTGCCTCACTGTAACATACTGTATATCCAGATTACAGAGTTAGTGGTCTAAATATTGGTCTAACTTCGTTTTCCTCATGTGTATAGTTTCACTGGTCATTGCTCAGGCCTATGATTTCAGCTTGCTGGAGGACACCCGCCCAAACGCTCTCCCACCTTCCCAGTCTGCTAGGATGAATACGTGAACTCCAGTGCCCTGGAGAGGAGATTCTGCTCCTTCTCTGGTGAATACAGTGATCATTGCTGTGGGTGCGGATTTGTCCCACAATCCACACGTGTTGTTTTCGTGCCGTACTCTCATTACTTCCATTTCAGCTCCATTGTACATAATGGCATCATTGCACTGTCTTCTGCTCCAAAACAGCCCAAACTTTAATCGCAGTAACATTGATTCAATATCTATAATACGTCTTCTACATTTTCTAGTCCTACAAGCGGCAGAATTCCTTTATACTCTACAGTAGGAATAGGCAACATACGTACTCGGTAGTAAAAATAAAAATAAAAAAAAGAACCCAAACACCCGGTTTTTATAAATGTTAAAAAATGCTCCTCCCTTTCAAAAGATTAGTTTGAGACAAAACAGGCATCACTACATTTCTATAATTACTCAATGCAGCGTTTCTGCCAGGTCAGCTGAGCAGAGCAGCCAGTGGCTCTGGCTGAATACCAACACACGTTGGGGCCCAGTACGAAGGCAAATATGGGACGAAATGGTAAGTATGGATATCTATCTCATAGCTAAGGTAGATGCCTTCGTTTATCGTGGGGTGGCATCAGCTACGGCAGCAGAATTAGCTCATTCAACAGAACAGCAGTAATAGTAGGTCCCCACTTGATAACCCCAATGACATACGAAGCCCAGTGCTCATCCTGATTGACAGCACAAAGGATAATGACATCAGATCCCGTGTATTGGTCAATGCTACTCTGTTTCATGTCAACTTCATGTCTTACTCATGCAATCGAACGTGATCTCTGACTGTAGTTTTTCCTCAAACTCATTTACATGACTGTAAAGGTCAGAAACAGATGTTGCCTCTCCACCATCACCGTTATAGCTAGAAGCAGATCTGAGGCTGAAGTACAGTAAAAAATAGTCTTGGAATGACAGAGGCAGCAAAAGCCACTGGCTCGTTTGAAGTGTGCCGCAGCCATCGTGCTCAACAGCATGGCTTACTGAAGGAGTAGACCAGACACACACACACACACACACACATTGCACAGTGCTCTGTACTGGAAGTCTGCTAGCAG
>OMOT01038657.1:0-12527 GCA_900312575.1 Acanthochaenus luetkenii
AGTCGGGGGCAGTAGTGTCTCACACACGTCAACAAGAAACATTATATTGTGGAAGACATCACTACATTTTGGCATTATTCATCACCTTGAGATGCATAGAACTGTGCTCTTTTTTAATGTCATTTTATAATTTACTAATCAAAAAACGTCACAACTGAACAACACATTGACTAAAGTAATGCTATTTTCCTGAGTGTAAGGTAAACAACATTATTGTCAAACGCACCCTAGATATTTCACAATGAACCTCTAAAAAAAGGTGCTTTCCGTGCAGATAAGGGTCAGCGTATGTGTGGTTATCATTACCGTCACTACTAAACACCATTATTTCTTCTAACAGAAGAATCTAAATATGGTGTTAGGTACATTACACTTCAGAGTAAGAGGAGAAAAATGTACACAGGCTGAATCCTACTTTCCATCACATCCCAAGTCATTATCACTGTGGTCATGACCTTAACAGCAGCTCAGTCTCAACACCCTCAGAGATTCAACCAGTCAGGACAAGTTCTAGCAGCTGAGTTTTATGGCTTTGTGGATTACAGCACAGCCTACTCATGGTGCAGTACCAGAGGGCGGCCCCCAGCTGTAACAAGAGGGCAAACTCTTTCACCCTCTGTGGACTGTGCCAGCATGGCAGCTATGTAGCATCAACCCAGTGACACTGAAAGCAATCATTGACCCTCCTGCTGTAATAATTCCCATGGAGAAGAAAACATCAAACATTCAAGACTCATTATATGAGGCAGTGGGGTTTGTTTTGATCTGTAAAGGGAGAGAATTGGTGATCAGATACTTCAAAAAGATCACGGGGAGAGAAAGAAAAAAAAAGCATGCTGTGCTGAATCATATTGTGTGTTTTTGTTTGTTTATTTTTTTGCAAAAAGCACTGCGCAATTTCAGCCATAATTTCAAAGTATTTTGATTATAGTGTGGGTGGAGGAACAATGAAAGCAACATTCCAAAGGTTAAAGGTAAGGCTCAGCTGATCTTGCCATCGTATGTGGGTCTTCTGAAGTCACATGGGATAAAAAACATTGCATCAATCCTAATGGGTTAGTCAATAAATAACTGGATGAATTGTAAAATACAGCCACATGAAAATGCTTTACTCTTAAACGTGGATTAAATGTTTAGTCTTCAGTCAAGGTTAGTTCACGCACAGCAATATATCATTGTGTCATATAATGGTGTACACTTTGGATAGGTCAAGGGCAAACCTACACATACAGTACTGTATGAAAAAACACAATTACTATCACGCAATATTATCGGGTCATAATTGCACAGAAGCTAAATCTCTGGGTGAGCGCTCAAACAATAAATTATAAGTAACTCATGATAAACAGATATTTGATTGCTGTGCTGCACCTTGATCTATTTTCATTATCTGTATTGTGGCTAATAATTACACCTGTTGAAATGCAATTCTGCAATATTTGAAGAATTACTTTTCATAGTGATTTATTTTTACCATCAACAAACCATATCTCCAAATATTACAGTTTATATGGTTGTTAAAAATAATGACATTTAAGCTTATTATGGTCAGATTCAGACATGTTGTGTGGGGTGAGCAGAGTTTAAAATTAGTTGGAATAATTACATATTTAATGCCATAATGCCTTCTTTAAAAAAAATACTATTGGGGTTGAAGGGTAAATCAAATCTTTCCTTTTATATATTTAGCCCCCAAAATCATTTTTGAAGAATAAGCTAGCTGGTCAAAATAATCAATACAATAACATTCATATTATTCCCAAAATAATTATCTGGCATTATATATTTTTTTTATATTTTTTTTATATTTTTTTTTACTTTTTTTTATCATTGAAACATGTAGTCATAGTAGAAGCTACACTTTTTACTGTGGTGCTGCTTGTTACAGTGCACTATACTAGTTGCTCCAAACACCAAATGAAATTGTTTGTAAAATTCAAAATTGGTATCTTTTCAGCTGTCAGAAGGTGCAAGGAAAGATCCCAAAATAAGACACAGGTTTTGTATTTCAATGCATGTAACAAATGCAGATTTAGGCTTTTTTTTTCTCCACGTTGTGATGTTTAACATAAGCCCAGCCATGCTATTGTAATTGATATAATGGGGACTTTGGCTGGTTTTCATCTTACCTTGCAAACAGAAAGTTTTCTCCATTAGTGGTCATGCCTCTTCTACTTCACTGATTATGTGTGTTGTGCCTCTGGACTCAATACTTGAGCTGATACAGTTTTCTTTATATATCTTGTCCCCTGGTCATATTATGTTTTGGGAAGGCATCTCCGTTAACTCCTATGCTGATTATATTATGCTGTATCTCTCTGTTAAATTAAACAATCACAGTAGGTTTGCACTATATGTCTTACATTACATGAGCTGATGTCCATCATATTATTGGTTGCACAGAGGTCAACTAGTGTAATAATTGTACATTTTGAACTGTTGTGTTAGTCAATATGCAATATGAGTGTCGGGTTATAATCTAATTGTATTACTAATGTTTAGGCATGGCAATTAGTTAATAAGTTAAAGTAATTTTCAGTAAAGCTGTTTAGTTTTATGTTGACTAACCGTTTTAAATGATTATTAGGGACTGGTATGTTGTGTCTTAAAAGTGATGCTACAGTACACAAGGGTTAGCAGGTGGCCTGTTACGACCACAGGCATTACAGACATCCAGTTCAAAAGGGGCCTAAAGGAATCTTACAGTCACTCAGTGAATTCAATAGATCTACAGGGATCTCCATTCCAAAAAAGTGGCTCTAGGGGCAAGAACAGATTAGATGCACCATGAGGGACTCCAACAAAGGCAAAGGAATGTTCAACTCAATCAATGGAGTATTCTATCACATTTTAAACAAAAAACGTTAAACATTACGTAATAGCATGTTTATAACATTTCATTTCAAAGTAAAATCCAAATAGTTCAACTAGTCTTATCAAATATATATTATTATATCTAACACTTATAGAATTAATTGGAGGATTACAGACATTGAAGTCGTAGAAAAGTTTGCTGACAAACTAAAATGCACTGATAATCAGTCAATTGAACAAGAAGTACTTTCAAGTTTAATTATTTTCCAACATGAACCCTTTTTATATGCAAGCACAGAATTAAGTATGTAGTTATAGTTGTATTAGTTTGAATCTAACTGAAAATTATTATTGTTTAATAATTTACTGACTAAAAGGCAAGATCTACTCAATTTCCCCCCAAAAGTATGCTGTGTTGTTATAGCCATATCTTCTGCCATAAAGTAGACTAATAAGCAATACGTGTGTGTGTGTTATCTCAGAAACTATAATCGTGTGTGTGCCCACGCGTGTGCCAAATATAAGAACCTATAAACATGTGTGCGTGTGTGTGAGTCTCGCTGTGTGCTTGTGTGTGTGTGTGAGAGAGAGAGAGAGAGAGAGAGAGAGAGAGAGAGACCTGTGTGAAGGGGGGAGGGTACTTGAGCGCTGCTATTTTAATAACGACAAATGACAATAACAAATATTGCAGTTGTTGTCACTCACATGATGACAGGAAAAACAAACTGTTATACGAGTATTGCTGACAAACTGACATTTGTTTAAAATAAATATATTTCTTTTATTCCCAGTATTTTGAATTTGAATCTCAGAACTCAAATACATTTTTTCCCATATGGCCCTAATCCTCTTCCGTACATATTAGGCAACTGTGCGGCACTTGACACTTTAGAAAACATAACCAATAGAATATATATTGTTTAATTGAAATGATGGTATGCAACCTGGTGCTCCATAACAGCCATCTCTCGAGGCGACTCCTGTGTCTGCATTAAGCCCAGTGTCTAGAGCAGATTGGTGCTGTATGTCAGTGTATGTCAGTGTATTTCAGTGTATTTCAGTGTATTTCAGTGTATTTCAGTGTATGTCAGTGTATGTCAGTGTATTTCAGTGTATTTCAGTGTATTTCAGTGTATGTCAGTGTATTTCAGTGTATTTCAGTGTATTTCAGTGGCCCACAATATGCAGTTATTATACTGACAGCGCCGTGTTTTGGCCGAAGCATAGTGGAGTCAGCCAACAGTCTTTCAAACTGCATCTTGTTTGCAACGATGACAACAGCACCAAAGCGTAATGATGTGTCAAATAAGACATAGAGCTCTCTTTCATTTCAACGCAGCTTTCCTCCAATAGTTCGGAAGATCATCTGCTTGGTGGTTTTCACATGTGGATGCACCTTTGGGTCACTTGAAGCCGGTACGTGTGCGCGACCTTTGAACAGCGAGCAGCGGCTCCCCCCGGCGCGACGCTATAAAAGCGGGTAACCCAGGTGAAGCCTCCTGTTCACCGCTAAGGGCTCCTGAGAACGAGCGCTCCGCTGCAGGTGCGTATTCTGCCGTCAGCATTATCATCATGTCGATGCATGACGTGATCACATGTTTCATTACTGAGGAACCGTCTCTCTCTGACCCGTAGCCCGACTTTAGACACATTGGAACTACGTTATCACGCAGAACTAACGTGTGTACGGGGAGGCTACTGTATTTATATGCGCAATTACTTGAAGATGAACTTGGAGATCAGCGATTTTGTTCGTCGCTGGTTTTACTTTCTATTTGGCATTTTCTATTTGTTATGTATGTCTCAACTATGTTGGAGACTTAGATCAACTGCTGATCGACTAGAAAGGTGGACGATACGCTTGATGACAAGCACAGGTTGATACCAATATGACCTCAGGAAATGTAAAATGTTACAATGTTCTGTAAGTCTGGTTTATTTGGAGAGGGACTGATGTAGCCCAGGTGCACAGGAGCATCATTTCTACTTAAACAGCCCAAGCTTTTGTTACATCAGTAGACTTTCAATTCAAAGCTGTCAGGTCCTTCTAATTGTTTTAATTGTTTGCATTAAAAAACAAAACGTTTTGTTCACCAGATAGCCATGGCTCCAAGGCCAGAAGTGGGGAGCGATTCTTCTCCCACCCTTGGTATGTGCTTTTCTCTGGGATGGTTTATATATTATATAACAGTGTTGATACCCCGTCTTCTAACATTTCTCCCTTCTCTCCGTTAGATGATAATAACGCGGCGTCTAAAGATGTGGCCATTCTGCCTGCTTACTCTACAGTAGACTTGATGGATGACAATCCAGATGCAGAAGATCCCTGGAAACTCCCAGAACTGGAAAACACTGGAATCAAGTGGTCAGGTGAGGCAACTCTCCATCCTCGGTGCACAGTGATGTTAGGATAGTGAATGCCTCGACGTCTTTGCAAAAACCTTCCGCTGATTCAATTCTTTATTGTTTTGTTGACAGAACTGGATACCAAAGGAAAGGTTATAGGGGTTCTGAGTGTTATAGTGAAGTTTGTCATGCTGCTTGGATTCCTCTACATGTTCGTGTGCTCTCTGGATGTTCTGAGCTCCGCTTTCCAGCTAGTCGGAGGTAACACCAACCTCTCTGAATGCACTGAATGTTCGTTCTATGGCATTTGATATCTTGGGTATTCACTGTCAACACGGCATAACTGTGTAGCGTAAAAGCGGAGATAACTGGGATTTGGATAAAGATTGTGACGGGGTCATCATCCGCACCCATCACTGCACATTTAGTCAATTAATATGATCACGTCACAAACTGTTAGTGCTGGTGGGCCTGCTTATGTAATGTGTGAGTGTGTACGGAGTCGTGTCTGCTATGTTTTTGACCTGAGGGTGTTTGTGTGCGTACAGGCAAGGCTGCTGGTGACATCTTTCAGGACAATGCTGTGTTGTCCAACCCTGTGGCTGGACTGGTGATCGGGGTGTTAGTCACTCTGCTGGTGCAGAGCTCCAGCACCTCCTCCTCCATTGTGGTCAGCATGGTGTCCTCTGGATGTAAGCACAGGCATGGAGCCAAACACACACACACACACACACTCACTCACACATAGTTTATTATGTATGAATATCATGTCATTTAATTTCCTTAGTGCTAGACGTCGAGTCTGCAGTGCCGATCATCATGGGTGCCAATATCGGAACATCTGTCACCAACACCATTGTGGCCATGATGCAGGCAGGAGACCGAAATGAGTTCCGCAGGTAAATCTGAGCGTGTAATGAGAACCTGCCTTTGACACGTGTAAAATAAAAACGACGGTGCAGCAGTATTATATATAACACTGGAGCTGAGATTTAGAAAAGGAGTTTGGATTTTCCTTCCAGGGCATTTGCTGGTGCTACTGTCCATGACTTCTTCAATTGGCTGTCTGTGCTGATCCTTCTGCCTTTGGAGGTAGCCACAGGAGTTCTGTACAAACTCACCAAGCTCATTATCGACTCCTTCAACATCCAGGGTGGAGAGAACGCCCCCGACCTGCTCAATGTCATCACAGACCCGCTCACCGACTCCATCATCCAGGTAGCGTCGGTGAAATTGAAAGAAAAGAAAAATCCCATCATCAAAGAGATGCGAGTAATCACAACATAACTAAAGCACTGACACACTACAATGAAAGCACATAGAAATATACGGGTGTGAAAGCTGTGTAGGATGAAGAACTTGGAGCAGCAAATACAACATTAGAAAGAAATGCCTCACTAAAATATCCTTTTTTGTCACATTTGTGTTCCCGTAGCTGGACAAATCTGTTATCAGTGGCATTGCCACCGGTGACCCAGCGACCAGAAACAAGAGTCTGATCAAAACGTGGTGTAAAACCGAGATCAACACGGTAAGGAATCAACAACAGCTTCATCACACGCAGAAATTACAATTAGTTTGCCACACATTGAACTGAAGACGTCGTTTGTGATTGGCATGTTTTCAGTCAGTAAAAACAACATAAAGCTGTGGTATGAGGAGGTTATCTTTCTACCGCTGGGTTTAATGATTGATATTGTCGCGGTTGTATCCTGGCATTCTGTCATCAGATCATACTGTCAAGGTGTATTGCCTCTGCTGTATAAAAGGTGGATTGTTGTGCGTAGTGATTTAGAGATTATAAAGGTGATAAGATTTCCACAGCTCTGTCAAATTCCTAACTATTGTGCATTTGCTTTCCTTGACCATTGTATTGAATACTCCTAATGCCTGAATCCTTTCATCCCAGACGTTGATCAACGTGACAGTGACAGTGGAGAACTGCACGGGTACCGCCCTCTGCTGGGTGGAGGGTAACCTGACCTGGACCCAGAAGAATGTGTCTGAGACCATTAACCTCAAGAAATGTAAGCGTGCCTCCATCACTGAATAGCCGCCATCGCAAAAACATCTACAAAAGCAATTTAGGATGAACCTGATCTACCGAAGCCCTGTGAAATATGAGCGACCCGTTCTGCCGCGGCAACCTCCCTCATCCAGACCTTCTGATATAGGGGACAATGACTGCCATTGAGTTCTTATAGTGACTCAGCAAACGTCCTCCCTCGCCCTCTCCACTTGCTCAATAGGTCTATTCATACCGTCTTGCTGAAGCACCGAGTCCCACGTGAACATAAAATGGACCACTGCTCGCCTCCTGGGTCTCACACAGACAATTAAGGCAAATACGTTTGTGCTGGGTTCTAAAACAAGCGGTACAAATTAAGCAAGTTGCGCGTCTCTCTCCTGTTTGCTCAGATCAAATATATATACTGCCTGGCTTTGGGTCATCGGCCGTGGGACTGTTAGGTGCTCGAGTTATGTTCAAGTGAAAGGGACGGACGGTTCTTTCCACTGAATACCATTCTTGCCGTTTTATCAGCTCCATTTATCAAGGAAGGTTTGTTAAGACCATTTTACGACGTGAGTCATCTTTAGCTGCCGTATGTTGCAAGCCTAGAGAGAGGCCAGTTTGATGCTGAACATGTCTTCGACTGTCCGTTGCAGGTGCCCACATCTTTGCCGGCGTTAACTTGCCGGACCTGGCGGTGGGCCTCATTCTTCTCGCTCTGTCTTTGCTCGTCCTCTGCACCTGCCTCATCCTCATCGTCAAGCTGCTCAACACCATGCTGAAGGGACGGGTGGCTGTGGTCATCAAGAAGGTGCTCAACACAGGTACGTAACAGAAAACGTCTCTCTGCACTCGACGCCCTGTCTGGCAGCGCGTCCTGTTTGATAGGCAGCACATCGATGAGCGACACAGGTAAAGCCGCCCTGTTTGTTCATCGGTCCTGTTGCCTGAAGGAGAAAGCTCAGGGCACAAGAACGGTTTCACAGAAATCCTCGCCCGCTGTGGTCGCGGTGTGTGCGTTCATACGACGTTCACCTCATCGGGTTTGTTGCTCACCGCCTTTCTTTCTGATCGTCTAGACTTCCCCTTCCCCTTCGCTTGGGTCACTGGCTACATTGCTATTTTGGTGGGAGCAGGAATGACCTTCATTGTCCAGAGCAGCTCCGTCTTCACCTCTGCTATAACTCCCCTTGTTGGTAAGTCAGTTTCTGTCCTTATTTGCCTAATTATTCAAATATATATGACCCAGTATCTTTATCTTTATCTATTATTGTTTTGACATTTGGAGCTGAAATACAAGAGACTACATTTTATTCAATATCCGGTTGAATCGTTTTTCTTGGCGCTATACCATGGTTTATGTCCTGTCACAAATTGCCTTCATCAGGTATTGGTGTCATTAGCCTTGAGAGAGCCTATCCTCTGACACTGGGGTCAAATATTGGTACAACTACCACTGCCATCCTTGCTGCCATGGCTAGCCCTGGTGAAACACTAGCCAACTCCCTGCAGGTTAGTTGCAATAAAAGGTTTCCCTTGTGTGCCTGTATTTCCTTCCCATATTTGCTTTGGGGCCTGACAGCGAAAGCCTTGTTTGAATCTGATTGACTCTATTTGTGTTCCCGCTAGATTGCACTTTGTCATTTCTTCTTCAACATCATGGGAATCATGCTGTGGTATCCCATCCCCTTCACCCGGATACCCATCAGGTTGGCCAGAGCACTTGGGAACCGTACGGCCAAATACCGTTGGTTTGCTGCAGTCTACATCTTCTTTTGCTTCTTGGTGATGCCTCTGACTGTATTTGGCCTATCGATGGCTGGCTGGCAGTACCTGGTTGGCGTTGGTGTGCCCGTCATTGTTTTGGTCATTTTTATAATCATTGTAAATTTGATGCAGTCTCGCTTTCCCCACTACCTGCCCAGTGGCCTACGCAACTGGGACTTTTTGCCCCGGCCCCTGCACTCCATGGCACCCTGGGATCATGTGGTGACCTCTGTCATGGGCTTTTGTGGCAAACATTGCTGCTGCTGCTGCAAGTGCTCCAAGTGCTGCAGGTCCCATGGGGATGAAAAGATGAGGAAAAACAGCAAGAGGAGTCTGGAAATGTATGATAATCCAGCAATGTCTAAAGATGAAGAGCCAGAGGTGTCACCCAAAGAGGCTATCAACTCAACACATCTTTAACATGATCATTCAATGTTAACTGCCATTAAGAGATACATACTCTATGCAATACCCTATTTGTAACACACTTGTGATTGTTCACCACTTCTCAGGTTGTAGTACTATATTGACGATTCCCCTTTGTTGGATAATATACCATCCACTGTAGTAAACACTGTAAACTATCACGCTGGAGACTATCACCAAAAGTGTTGAGTATACACTTTGTATTTTTGGAGCCTAGGACCTAGTGTAGCTGTGATGTTGTTTTATGATCTTTTAAATTTACTGTTCTGCAGTTCTGACTGGCTATGGCTTATGGTTGTTTCATAATGTTCTGACTTATTTTTATATTTTTTATGATATACGTATATTGCAGATTATATGAGGAAATGTTTAAATGTGTTATTCTTCTGTATTTAAGAGTATATGATATTTGTAAATAAAAAACGATTATTATTTGTAAAGTGCTGTATATTGTCACTTTTATTGTCCGGTTCCATCATTTCAGCAGTATGAGGTTGGTATGTATTGCCTGAAGCCAAAGTAATCTATAATTATCTATATATAAATAATGATCAATTTATTGAAAATGCAGCCCTGATACTGATGGGCATGCATACACTATGCATGATGGAACAAAATATGTACTGACCCCTGGTAAGTTTGATCAAAGAGGATGACGGTGGCTCTCTGAGATTCTGTAGCAATAGCTGCCTGCTGGCCTATCTGATGTGCCTTTGTACAGTAGCTTGGTGAGACGGACTTTGTCTGGTCTTGCAGCCCTCTGCCTCCCGAGTCCTATGAAATAGTCTGCTCCTCCCACAACACCACCCACACTCTGCTTGTCCTCTACACTGCTCTGCACCACTATCTTTATTTATGAGGTCCAGGAGCACCCAGTGGACTTGTTATCGAGCATGCTCAGATCAAAGGGAGTCCGAGTTTCACTACTTATTCTATAGTTTTTTTATTGTATTTATTTCTTTATTGTTACTAACAGTCACTACGTGTCATTTATGAGGCTAGATATTAAGATGATTGTGGACAACACTGATACAGTTATGTACTTAAAGGTATTTCAACACACTGCAAATGTTTCCAATAGCTTGAAATTCCGTTTTTATTTTTTTGCAGCCAAATGAGTGGGAGTGATATGTTAATGATTACAGGTCAAGATCACCTTGAGTCAATTAATTTGGTAATAACAGTTGTGCTAGGAGAACAATCATTGTTTAAAATAATGAATTGACCTCTCTCTTACCTAACACTTTACATGAACTCTAGTTTATAACACATTTCATACAGGTCACATGCATGAATTCAACCCATATACCAGCTTTAATTAGCTGTTCATGTAATCCCAGATTTTTCTGACACGGCAATGAAAGCGTCAATTTATAGAACAGCAATTCCAAAATAAAACATCCATGTTAAAAACAGCAACTGCCAAATACTTTTATTTTAAATGTTTCACTCAGTAACACAGTATTCCACAGTTTTGCGAAAAAATATATTATCTGAACAGAACACCCGATGAAAGCTGACTAAATGACCAAATCAGTGTTCATGAATGTGCCATGTAGTTGTTGTGAAAACAACTGTTCAGGTGTTATGAGGGTAGTGTGCTTGGGTGAATTTTTGTATTGTCCTGCGGTTGTATATGTCTTTTTATGTATGGTGACAATCCATTTTCCCCTTGTGGATTAATAAAGTGTATCATATCGTATCATATGAATGCGCTATGCCGTGGAGTTCGTGTACAGTGTTACCCAGTTTTATCTTCGGCTCAATTGTTAGGATTGTGCCACAGCTCCAGCTTTAGCTTAAACCACAAACACGTTTCTGGTCGTTGCACAATTCAGAAGGTAAAGATGCAACACAGAAGAGCATTGGAAGCACGGTATCAAATACAATGTGTTCATTGTGCAAGGAAGCAAATATAAGGATATCTAGTAAATGTTAAGCCAATATCATAGAGTCGGATAACAGCATGCCACAAGAGCAAGTTCACTAACATTACACTCAACTGTTAATGAACTAGACTGACCAGCCTTTTTCTGCCAGAGCACCGATGAGATCGTAAGCACAATCAAATTCATAATTCTAAATTTAGTAGCAGTATTTAGCCATATATAGACCAGCAGAATTTTTGTTAACATGAGTATGGGAAATAACTGTTAATGTGTATGTAAAGTACTGGGATGGTCACCTCAAGCAATGGGAATTTATTAATTTTTCAAAATTAAAAACAGACACTGACAGCAAAAACTTCTTTTCAAAATCAAACCAAACTTCAATATCACTTAATATTACCGTAATCAGCAGTGGCTACATGTTATATACTGTAGGGCTATTTGCAGTGAAACAACCCATGGTTCCAGTTTGACATTGCTCTAGACTACTAAATAGGACCAAATTAATATCCTTCAATCCACCACCAGTATGGAATTAAGTGGAAATGTACAGTATATCTATCCATTCCAATTCAGTGGTCATTGTTAGGTTGTCAAAAAAGACATATTAGAAAGCCATCATCACAGAAATAAATACACAAAGGGATGATGAGTTGATGGAAGACAGCTGGGGAACCAATGGTGCAAGTGGGGTAAACACTGGGGCCATCTGCTGGCCTAGAAGGGAAACATAAGAGGGAAGACACTGGGGCCATCTGCTGGCCCAAAAGGGAAACTCAAGAGGAGAGAGAGGAGAGAGTAGGGTGCAGTCGTGACAGGACCTCCAATGAGGTGGGGCAGAGGTGGAGGCTCCGGGGCAGGGATCAGTGGACTGCGGAAGACTGGCTTGACACGGGAGACGTGGAAGGTGGGATGGATCCGCATGGTGTGCGCATCAAATTTAAGATACTGGTACTGTCCTACAGGGCAATACATGGAACTGCCCCTCCTTATCTGCAATCCCTGGTCAGGTTCCAAACTTCAGCTCGTCCGCTCCGCTCCTCCACTCTTGCGGGTCGCCTAGCCCCCCCATCGCTGCGTGGGCTTGGAAGTCGCTCATCACGGGCTCGACTCTTCGCATCCCTGGCACCGCAATGGTGGAATGAGCTCCCCCCTTCAGTCAGGACAGCTGAATCTCTACCCATCTTTCGCAGGAGACTAAAAACCCATCTTTTCTGACTACACCTAGACCCTACCTGAACTGACCTATCTAAACATATCTCCTTCTACTCTTC
>OMOT01038658.1:0-15169 GCA_900312575.1 Acanthochaenus luetkenii
GAGACCGAGACCGACCGAGTCTGAAAACCCTCTCTGTGCTCGACCACCGCCTGTCTGATGACCCTTCTCCTGCCTTGACCCCTGGACTGGACTATGACTATCCCACAAGTGACATTGCCTATCAGTGACTAACCCTTTACCTCCCCGAAGCAGTGAATCAAGCGCTGTTTCTGGTAAATCGCTGTGGGGACATTGACTTTGTTATTTCCGGCCACATGGACACTCCTTCCACCCACGAGTGTGCCATATACCACTGTATGTCGAGGCATAAACAGACATTAAGGGCACTTGTCAGAAGATACAGTTCACTTGAAGCATTATGTCCTTATCCTTTTGGCACAGTAAAGCAGGACAGGAAAGAGAGAGATGTGTAATTGCATAGTATGAGATTTTAACCCACTCCTCTTTAGTACACGAAGAGCTTCCTACGGAAAGGGTATTAGCTGGAAGATGTGTAATGAAATGTCTACCACTATAACACTTTGTTACACATCTTTCTAGCAAATGCATTCCTCCATCTAAAACCACCACACACATTTCTGAGAAAAACAAACAAATTAATACATCTTCTGATAACATTTTATTCAGGACCCGATTAATTCATAGATAAAAACGTGTCTTACTGTTCTTATGCGCCTCTTTAGTGTACCAAAAAACGTACATGTATTTTTCAGATACCATAACTTGAATGGTGTTTATAGGGCCCTAATTTGGTAAATCGGTAACTCCGACGCCAAGTGAGGACGGTGGTGCTTTAAAGCGTGTCGAACGCAATTTCTGTCATTTGGTGATTTAGGACGATAGGGCACCTCCCACGCAGTTGTAACAGAGGTTGGATTAACTTTTAAAAATACACGTGGGTGTGGTGGGGGCTTGGTTCCATAATGGTAAATCACACTGATTTTCTATCCCTTTAAAAATCAGTGCGCCAACCCCATAGCTAAATGGCAATTTCCTGACATGTATGACAGTTTTGTGCGGTTAAGCCAAGAGCGCTTCTCAAAAGAGTAGAGCAATTTGCTTATGGGGGAGGTGAAGAGTCACCTTCGGCATCCAATTATGTACTTTCTTGTAGAGCATATGGAAAATAATAATACCCTTTCACATAAGAAAAACAATGTGCATACAAACATATATTTATTTAACAGGTGTGTCCTACTGAACGGTAGAGATGGACGGCCTGCTGTCGTCAGTCTTTCATGTCCGTGCGCTTCATAACCACAAGCTGTGGTTGAATAGTTTTTAGCTTCATTGATTACAGCTTGCAAGTTACCTATGGATTGGACAATTTGCCTCAACATGGGGGGAAATTCACAATATTCACAAAATATTCTCATATGTGCGCCTCAATAAAGTCACCAAATTGCACAGAGCGCCAGCATTTGTGTTAAGAGGTGCTCTAGATGGACGTGAATGCAAACTCATTATTTGACACCAAACTTGCATTGCGCTGACTTTTAATTGTCACACCCCATATTGTGCTGCCCAACCCATAGTCACACCTTCATTGCGCACCACAAAATTGACAAACTAGGTAGGTGGGAAATTCAGTTTGTCAATTCACCAGCGCTAGGGCACAACGCCGCTTACCGCCAGCACGGAAATAGGGCCCACAGTGTTTCAACCCACCTTACCCTCATTCCCCCTGCAATCTCTTCTTCTCAGCTTGTTTGCACTTTGTTTCACACTCATGGTGTTTCGATCCACTCTCCTGTAGTGTAGCATGCCATATATTGCCCACTCAATAAGGGAACCAGGGGAAATGGTGCAGGCACATAACAGATTCCTCATTAAATGGGGTCATGCCTCGAGTTCTGGACAGTACAGATGGTAAAGCCCAATGCAAACATTCAGTCACTCACTCACTCATATACACACACACACACAGAGAGAGAGAGAGAATGCCAGTCAACCACCCTATAGATCTTATTATCCAATCCTGACCCCTGTGTTAACATTACACATCTCTCTAAGAAGCATTTCCAGTCACTACCCCATCTTCAAGTTACCACTTTCTTCAATTTCAATTAACTAGAGCACCTTCAGCATGGTACAATTCGCAGCTGGTGGTTAGCTACAGCAATCCAATCTAAAAGTTGTTTCCACACACATTGTACTGGTGTATCAAGGAGACTGGTAGACTGAAACGTCAGAGGAGTTACTTGTACTAATTTCCATCAGTCTGCCTCAAAGAGTTACTAGCCCAATACCACTCCTTAACATTCCTTTTTTTTAGACAAGCCGTGTGTGAATATTTCTTACTGAAATTATGATAATTATGCAACATCAAGGATTTGTGTTTTTCTTATCTTTACAGTGATACAATGAATGGTAATAATGGTTGTCATTGTATGAATTAACATTTGAGAAAAATAGGTAAACAGTTCAACAATAAATTAATTATATGTTCTTCGTGTTTGGCTGCCTCAACACAATTCACTGGTAAATCCTTTAATCTTGTAATATAAAGAGATGACTCACATCCAAAAATAATAAGAATAAATGTATGCTAATCACAGTATGCTGAACGATGACCAACTAGCCCAGACAGCCCCTTCTCAAAGCAGTGTCCCCTCTATCCATGACCGTACACAACACATAAATGAAGCTATTACTGATTTAAAAGACACACGAAGCACTCTACGCTGTGCCTGGTCTCCCTTCTCAATTGATTCCAAATGAAATGACAGTAGCTAATGACAACTACCCTGCAATACAGTACAACAACAGGAAAAAAGGCAGAGCTCGAAGGACTTGATACACTGACAGTTACAATAGATAACCCTTTATGGAGATGTTACAAGCCCCATAATACTGATGGAAAAATACGTGACAGATTTGTTAAATGCTGAAATAAGACTCTTATGCAATTAAAAGTTGTATGATGTCAAACCATTGGTTATGTAAATTGAGCTACTGTCAAAGATGGAGTATATTCATCCCGCCACTCTGGGCCTCATCACAGGATAAGAGGTACGCTACCCGTGTTGTCAAAATGGCTGCTTGACTTGGGGTTAGAAGTGTTATGAGCATAATAGTATGTCTCATTGGCTGATTTTTTTCATGATACAGAGTGCCCTCGAAGAATGAACCCTGTCCATGAAGCTGGATTGACATCATTCAGATGAATAGCTTTCAAGAGAAAAGGGCCATGTCATTAGAATTGGCATCTTAGAAACGCATTGTTGCAAACTGCATTCAATGTAAAAGCACTCGTGCAATGAATCTCAGGGGAGAAGTGCTCAGACTAGTCTTGGCTGACAAGTGGACACTTCTTACAATACTTGCAACTATATGTGACTTAAAGGGCTTTGTTTGTGCAAAAAGTGCAGTGAATATATCATAATTCACTAAATGTGAAATGTCACTTTCTCCCATTGCATCTCCCAGTGACAACCAACCAAACTACTAATATTTGTGTCCCGGTGATTCCAACAGTGCAATGAATACCTTTGCTGTGTTTCTTCCTCTCTGGCAACCCAAGAGTGGATGATGAAATGGAATGGCATTGTAATTGCATTTCAAAGTTTTGAATAACATCGATTGGACCATTTTTTGAGGATTTCAAAGTTGCATTGGTTTTTAGAACTCCCCTTGTTCTTCCTAGACCCACTCAAACTGGATTACAGTTGGATTGCCGTCTTTCAAATGTACCACATCAATCCATTGAGCATATATATTAGACCCATCCAATTTTCTTGCTATCTTGCATTCATTCTCCTTTCAAAATATGTTTTCAACAACTGACATTTTGCACTAAAATAATGAAAGAAAGAGCCATAGAATAAAACATTATTGCATTCAAAGAGACAGTTCGGAAGTATCGGAATATAACAAATCAAGCCCTTTCTCATTATACTTTTGAAATCCATCAAAAGCACATCTATGAATTACTGCCAGAGACAAGATTTTCAAGCCCTAATAGCTGCCATATCCAGGATCAAAACACTTATTTTAGTGAAAATTTCAGAGTTGAATGGTGCAGAACAGAGGCAGGTGTCAGAATTATACTGCAGAGATCCTTAATCAAAGGTAAAACAAAACAGGGATTGTCTGCTGATGCCTGCAGAGGGGTAACAGAATCACATCTATCAGTCAAACATCACACAATCAAAACTCTCAAATGTATGCCAACATGTGAAGGCATATAGATACATGCACATGTGCACACGCACTACAGTACACATGTGCATACAAACTCACAGAAACATTCATTAGTAACAGGGAAAATATGCCAATATAAATGCTAGTGCAATATACTTGCAATGCTGCAATTGACTATGCAGATTTTCACTTAGGACACTTGGAGAGCACATTGAGGGAATATTTTTTCTTAAACGAATAAGGCTATTCTTAGCTGATGGATCAGTCCTCCATCATAAATTTTGCCCCTGCTATCATCACTATCTGCCAGCGAGTATTAGCATCCAGCTATTGTTGCATTTACTTTGCCTTCCAACTGGCATTCCTTCTGCTTGCAGTTCCATTCATACGTGCTGCAGATTACGCGGTTAATCTAATCAGAATACAATCAGGTAGGATTTATCTGTTTTGAAGGCTCAAGGTTAGAACTGCCATAGTAAGACTATTCTAGGGTGGTAAGAGGAAAATTAAATAAAAAAAAGTTCAGCCTCCCCCCTGAGAATGGTACTTGAACCAAACACACTCAAAGAGATTACTTCAAAGAGGGTAATCCTGCAGGAAAAAGCAGCATTAACATATTTGAAACAATAACCCCTCTGCTATTTGAGTAAACCAAAACAATGTAGCCCCCTACAAAGACCCCATTGTCATGGAAATGATTTGGTGGAATAAAAGTCTGTCTCCCCTCCAGTATGCAATGCAGGCTACTCTCCACTCAGTTTGTTATTATTTTTGATCCTGTCTTAATTTAAGGTACCGGTATCTCAATTTTCCTTCCCGTCCAATGAAAGTCATTAGCCTGGAGGTCAAACTGTGGTATTTATGTTTTGATATTGAAAGGATACTTCTGCACACTTGGAGGATTTCAATTGAGATTCTTTTACCTAAGCTTTAAACAGCCACCGTGAATTCTCCTTACAGTACTGCATAGTTTTACTGGCACGGCTCATGGGACTGTTTCAAAACAAAAACAGGTTAAATTATATTCAAGGATTACAATGAAGTGTATTCACAAAATTTAAATGCTGAACTGGGTCAGAACAACATACGCTAGGATTAGGAAAATCTGTAAGAAATACAAATGATTATGTTGTGAGATTTTCATCAGCATTGAAATAATCATCTTGTTTGTTACAGTAGGTATTTATATATGCAATATTCTGTACATTCACCAAACATGGAGGTGAAAGACAATTGGTTTGGTTTAGAGGCTTTGAAGACCATAATGCAACAATCCCCATTTCCTTCAGGCATCCTTATTATCTTGTGAGCTGAAATCTTTACTTACGTAAAAGATATTCCAAATTATGAACATGGGTCTTGGGAGGATATAGACTTTTAAATCTCCTCGCTAGCACAGTAGTTACATTGTAGTTTTTCCTCATATAATCATAATAACAATTATCATAGAAAATAACAAGAAATCAATACAAATGCACACACCCCCATGTTTTTCACTCATTAACTATATAGGCACAAGCAGCATTGTTTTAGTTGAAGTAAACACAATAATCATTTTGTGAACAATAGCGCTTTCCACCCACACACAAGCACATAGCCTTGAGAAGAAAAAATGGGCATGAGTCAAAAATCCCTGATGTGTAATCCCTCAAATAGAAAATCCACTTCAAAGTCTTATTTCATCCATCCAACACTCATATGCTCAGGCCTGTACCACTACACATTCAGGCCCCTCAGGTACTAGTTTTAGGGTCAATGTGCTGATAAAACCAGCTAATGATGTCTTCAAAGACCACTAGGTCTATGGAGGCTGAACACAGGAGACTCAACTTTTCATTTCTATATTTATAAATACATATGAGCCCATTTTTTAAAATTAATTTAACCCCCTGCACCTTAGCTTAATTCTTTACCCTTTTAATTTAATATCCATCATTGATCTCTATTTGAATTGTGAGCTGATTTTGTTTGGCAGGTCTCAAGGGCCTCTGGTCAACCACGGTTTACTGACAGTGGTGAACCGTGTATGTGCATATGGAAGGGGACTTCAACAAATGTAGTTGTGATTAGGTACTGAAATAGCATACTGCACAAAACGTAAAAAAGCAAGAATCAAATATAATTCCTCTTTATATCCCCGAACATATTTCCACCCCTCGGGTAAGCGTCTAATCTTTGTACAAAATGTCTAGTGCTCTGTGACTCAATTTGTTAAGAACTGCCTATGTTAAACACTCAGAAATATACTGTATATACTGTAATTCCCGAGCTACAAAATAAAAAAGGCATGTCCAGGGAGTTCTTCAAAGTCTCCGGTAATGCATGCCACAATCTCTAAGGGGAAGGGGCAACGAATTAAAAACTTCTCCAGATATGCTTGGGGGTCAGGGGACATGTTCTTTGGTATTTCTTTGAACTGCTTTTAAAAAACGGATTTCTGGTGACTATTGAGAAAAGGATTATGATTTTCAACCACTGCCTTAATAAGAGCTTAACGGACCAAAAAAAAATTGAAGTAAACTACACGGTAGCCCTTACCACAGAAAACCTAATTGTGAGCCTTTGATACAAGCACTGACAGTGGTCTGTGTGAAATCCAATCCAATCCAATCATTAGTATTCAATGCATTTGGAAGCAGAATATGTACAGACATTTCAAAAGGATCATATAAATATTGTAGTGTTATTCTTACCCATCTTGTTATGCTCATCTGTCTCCTTTCATAAATCCTTGTTCACTGCTTCAGCGCATTTCTATATTAGTATTTCCAGATCTAGAACAGCTGCCATTGGCTCAAAAGTGCAGCTAAAACCCCATCCAGCAGGGTTTTACCGGAACTAAACCAGGCATTAACGGAAGATTGGTGATCCGAGCCCTGTACCTATGTGCTCATACTACCCACAGCTGCTTCCGTTACCTTAAGACACAACAACAAAAGAGTGTAATCCTGTGGTTGATTAATAAGGAACCGTTATTACAGAGGTCCACAACTCAAATGAATAAAATATACCGGATACTCAGCTAAATTAGCCCATATATTTGGTCAAACAATGGCCCAATATCCCTCTCTATGAAGTGCTGTACAAACATAATTAATGTCTCAGTATGCCATACTTCCTCAGCCTACAGTAAATGCCATCATGCTTATGAACTATCTCTTATCCATTAGAAAGCCCTTTTCATTCTCCTCTCAGTTTGTAAATGTCTGATTCTTGATACATTTCCTATCTGGTTGATTTGTCAGCCTTACTTTTTTATTTGTATTGGGGATTTTTTTCAACTTAGTTTGCAGGCTAGCCTCATGTCAAAACGTTTGAAGCCTCACATGTTCTATATTTCTATACTTGCGATCCACTTCTAATTCACAAATGAGTTAACAAGCAATAAAGGTGATAAATAATACAACCGGTTACCATGACAATCACTGAAATTGAGTACTACCTATTTGTAGACCACGGAAACACATTGTCAGTATCAGTGTTGTATTAATGCATTATATAAGGGAGTATGTGTCACTGCTGCAGACACTGTAGCCATCCCAGGGTTGGTCACACCTTCCAGATGCTTTGCACCTGCAGGGCTCATGGGCCTTAAACAGGCCAAGGCCCCAACGCAGGTGTGTACCTTTCATTTATTATAGTTACACCACTGCTATCCAGAGCCTACAGGTTGTGTCTGTTTGGTTCAGTGTGACTCTTGTGTTCACAAATACTTAAGTGGCTTTCTTTTGGAGGAGCCAGGTTGAAGAACTCAGCCTATCTCTGAGTTCTATCTCCTGAAACCATTTTGAAACTACTATTTTAGCAAATTGACAACTTTAACTTCCAAAATTAAGCATCTGGGGAGTGTTTTCAATTGAACTTGGACTGATAATGAGAGTGAATATGAATCCAATCAATTTCAATGCAAAGTTTCTTCTGGGACAATTAAACAAAATGTGTCAAGTTTGTAAATGAAAAAAAGTCATTGCTAGGGAAGATGGACAATAAACAATGCAGGTTTCATACATTAAAGAAATCTGCAGAAACTGAGTGGGTTGCTCTTTGCATTTCCAGATTAGTAGATTTGATTAGTAGATTAGTTGCCCCTTGGGGATGTGGAAAGATCTATTCAAGTGAATTGACAATACTGCACCATAATATATGTATATGATTGGTAACTGTGAAATGAAAAAAAAAAAAAAGAAACCTGATAAGAATCTGTATGAATAAAGCCTGCCCATAAAGACACCTACAATATCTAAAATGTGGGCTTTAATGGTTGTTTATGATGTTTATGATATTCACATTTTGAATAGAAGCTTTGAATAACAAGCTTTTGAATATTAGTTAGTCAAACCAAAACCGGACATCTCTCACATTCTGGACCCTATTTTCATGCCAGCGGTAAGCAGCGTTATGCTCTGGCGCTGGCGCATTGTGAGTTTTGTTTGTCGCAAATGGAATATTTCTCGCCTCCGCCGATTTTGGGAATTTGGTGGTGCGCCATGAAGGCCTATGGGTTGGGCAGTGCAATAGGGGGTGTGACAATGAAAACAGTCGGCGCTATGCAAGATTGGGGTCAAATACCACCTCTTAACTCAAATGCTGGCGCACATATAAACATAGGGTTATCTGAAATCACATGAGAATGTTTTGTGAATAGGCTCTATGTGACCAGTGGATGCTGCAGGGGGTCCTTAACTTTTAGAGTGAGAGCCTTTAACGTCTATGAGAAAGAATATGAGTGTGATTGTGATGAGTTTCACTATAAAAACAAAAGCAGTTACAGAAGCCCAGTCTGGAGTTTACTAGGCATGTTCATTTCAGGTATTATCTACCATTACAAACATAGGCTACAATTCTATTCAACAATTCACTTCAATACAATTGTATAGACCTTTACGTATTCCATAAGGCTACATCCACACTAATACTTTTTTATAACGCATAACTTTTGCTACGTTTAAGTCTGCTGACCCCGTTTCAGTTCAAAAACTTCAGGGTTGCGTTGTAGTGTGGACGAGCGGAAACAGAGACTTTTGAAAACGATGACGTAGACACCCAAGTTTGCTTCCTGATTGGGTCTTATCAGTCAAGCTGTGTCCCTGATTCGTCACATCCCTATCACGTCACCCTATTCCGGAAGAAAACAAATGACAACTATCAGCCTTGACTACCAGCCGTTAATTCAACATGGATAACCCACATGAATGGTAATGTGATATGTGTTTTCAGGCGTTAATATGGACCGAGATCATTTCTGAAATGGTGCTAAAACGATTGTGTGGATGGAGATCATTTTCATTTTAAAACGCTGTTTTAAATGTTAATGTATTAGTGTGGACGTAGCCTGAGAGAACACATCCAAAACCCATAATTAGCTGTCACACTGTGCAAGTCCTTCAAGACCGATATGTCAGTCAGTCAGAAAAGGAAAAAAAACGCCTTCCATCTCATGATTTGATTTTCAATAACAGGGACATCCCTATTATTTTATGTTTAAGTCTCAAATTGAGCCTTTAAGCTATTGTAAATGTAATGGTTTGAAATCATAACTCCTTTCAAAATGTTCCAGAAATGTAATTGTAAGGATCAGAAAGAGCTTTCAAAAGCCTAGAGAAAGTGAAGGCTCATCCTCATCAGCAGAACTACACTGGGTGGCATGGGTGCAGCGCCTATGAGAGACAGGTCGGGCTCAGTGGTCTCATTGAAATATGTGTGATCATAAATTGACATAGAAAAAGGTTACAGTGTGGAGTAGGCAGATGGAAACAGTCAGTATCAAGTGTGCACTTGCACTGTGACATACCTTTGTGTAATTTGCCTAAAAGAAACGTCTGCAAAACCATGAGTAAAAATAATTATATCTTGACTATTTTCTACGAAAAAGGTGAGTAATTCACTCAGTCCCAGAGGTTAAAGCACAATTTTTGCATTCAGCACTATTACTGATTTATCACCATTTAAGCCTACAATACATACTGATAATGTGAATGTTTGGATTTTGTCTCTCTCCCTTAGTTGTGCGTGACAATTTTTTTTTTTTACCTGTCATGATCAGCAGTATCAGAGATGACATACTGCAAACTGACCAAAAATCAAATGTCTGGAAATTCATGTCAAGTCTCTAACGTCCAAACACTAACCAGCCTACGCAATTTACACTGTTATGAAAAGTAATGTAAAGATTCCATTACATTTTACTAGTTGTCGGAGCATAGTTTTTGATTTTTTACTCACACTTTTCCGACAATCCTAAAGTCAATTACCACTAGTTTGGCTTCCTTGTAATGATAGGCATCTCATTAACACCCATACTATCTTGAAACTGACATTGATCGAGGGGGACGAACATGAAGAAGTACACATCTTGGACCAGATGACATCTCATGTCTAGAGAGTTTACTAAAACATACAACCCTGCAATGGTTATGGGGTACATTGATGACCTGAAATAATGGTGGTTCTCAACCCTGGTCCTCGTGTACCACAACCCTGTTGGAGGGGCTTTTATTAAATGATTAAGGCCTATGCATTAGCCTGCCTGGTTTATTAAACTTTTATACAAAAGACAGGCTGATTTGATCAGTGATTATTGGGATTAATGGGTTGACCAGGCAAAACCTCAAAAGAAGTTGGAAGTCTGGGTTGGGTCATGTCTGTAATTTGAGGAAACCTTACTCCACGCATGCAGCCATAGTGATTGTATTCTGTATGTACATTTATAGAATGATTGTCTATTGCAATCAAATGTCTCACACATCCACTTGCATTGCATGTAAGGTCCTGTTGTCCAACTGTCATATGTGCAAGTACCTACTGTGTTACTTTGTAAGTTGTCAATGTGTCTGCACCAATACACATCGCTGAACAAGACCAACAGCTGCCATTTGCTTGTCAGTGTCACAACACATACAGTTGGAGTGAATAACTGAGAAACCAATGAATAAGAGCTGCAGCAGCAGCAACAAGGGGATGTTGCTCCAAGTCTCTTACATTTCACAGCTAAAGCTTTTTTTATGCTTACTGTGTTTGTTGTTGACGATGATTTCCCATGATATAGTCTACTTATTTCCCAAGGTGCACAGCATGTTGCTGTAGCAGTGACAGGAAGTTTAAAAGCTGTTAATGTGGTGGAAAGGCATCTGAAGTGGACTATCTGGCCCCTGAGAAGAGGCAACATGACTGAAACATTAACTGATCACAGTTTCAAGAAAACACCCTTTGCTGGAAGAGGGATTGTGCATTCAGTTTGTGAAAATGTAAGAGCATCACATCCATGTGCTAGTATGAGTGAGTACTTACAGTCCAACAGTGGCCATCCAATGTCTATCCAGAAGTTTTGTGTACTTATTTTTCAAATAGCCAAACAACAATAACCCAAGTCTTAACACTGCCCCTGTGTAGTGTTATATCTAAATTCCAAAATAATTGTACAAATGACCATTACAGTCTATATTTTACGGTGTCTGTTAGTTTGTTTCTATTGGCAGATTTAGTAATTAAATGTGTCACTTACTGGTACTTTAGAAAGGAATGGGGAATAGCTGAGATAAACCCTAACCCCTAAAAATGCCCAAACCTTTAGCCGTACTGCTAACCTGGTGCACAGGAAGTGATGTGTTTTGTTTTGTTTCTAGCAGCAGCAACAGTGGTTTGTTTGAAATAAATAGAGGAACTCTTTCTTTAGTTAGAATGACCAGTGATACGCTGAACAGAAAAAGAAAAGGCTGATACCTACAGAACTCAAACTTCAACAGAGAAGCCATGGAAAAAGACGTCACAGTACTAATTGCCAAACTGATTGCTAAGTGATCTCTCGGAAGTGAAAAAACACCACGGCAAAGATGGTTTATCACCATGCTAAAAGGCATCAATACTCTGGATTAAAAAGTACTGTACATATAAATGAACTGTATGAATCTAAAATACAGGCCTCTACGGTGCAATCATTTCACTGCACACAAATGTGAAAAAATATACAGGCGCAATGGTACAAGTTACTTGTGACAGACTTTTTTTTACCCCTTAATTTTTGATGGGGAAATTGTAGTTCAGTCAATTCCACCCAATTAACCACACTACAATCAGAATAATAGAAAACTACGAGTCCCAAATACCACTAACCTTGTACGTGCTTGTGCATGGCCATCATGAATGACACATGCAATAAGTAGGTGTGCAAAGGAGGTGAGAACTTGTCCAACAAATACAGTATCTATGAAAAGCATACAAATTTAATTTGAAACACCTCAAATGAGACACACAATGAAACCAATAAAGAGGTTTTCCTCCACTAAAACCCGGACAACAACGGAGCAAACATGACAACCTGAGGAGTGTTGAAGCTGACCCTAACATAGAGACTGAAGCACCGGCAGGTGACCACGCTAAAGTTACTGTTAAAAGTTACAGGTTCAACAAGCGGCATTCTTTAGTAATTACTAATCAATCTAATTGTGCATTTCATAGCATCATAGCATGGCATCAGGTTTGGTTCAATTATTATTGGATGGTGTTCCCAAGTAACCCTGCTAACCCTGTCCATTGGACCTCATTCTGGACCGCAGTTAAGAAAAAGTTAAGAATAATTTTTTCCAGTTGTATCATGCTGTGTGCATCCATGATAACACATGTACTACAATCATAAGAATAGGTTGCTGGAGCCTTTATATCTAGAATAAACAATGTAGTTGTTCAATATAAATGCCTAGCTTATCATAATGCATATGTAATATGTTTTTGTTTTTCATATTGTACATCCTATTCCAGACATTTAGTTGTGAAAACAAACTTGTGTCTTCTCTGTTAGACTGTTTAGAAAAAACTAAAGAGTAAAGGTGGATAATGAGGTTGAATACACGTATTTCCCAAGAGAGTGCTCTCCGATGCTCCGTCGCTTGTTTCCACAGCTCCAATTAACAGCTTTGGTACCAATTAGTAAAATCAAGACTCCTCTGACAGAAACCCATGGGGGTATACTGTATGTGTCAAGAACCAGTGCTTGAGCTGAAAAAATTACCAATATAAAAGTAAATCTCAGTCGGGAATAATTGGGTCAGTGAGGTTAAATGTCTGTGTACTATACATTTTCATTCTCTTCTGACAGGAACCTGTAAAAAGTTTGTTTTGATGCTCCTAAGCACGTTAAGTGGATTAAAACGCATTCCTCTCTATGTGGCTTGCAGATAAGTGTGTGTAGGGGGGGGGGGAATCACATAATATGCAGCATTTTCTCGCTCTTGTTCTCTATCGCTCTGTCTTCCACGCTCTCTCGCCCAGATTTATCTCTTCTTAAGCATCCTCTTAGGATAATGAGGTGGATAGCTCTAGAAATGGCAGGAGTATCAATCTGAACACCACAGACGACCTACAGGCCTTGCCCAAAGCCAACATGTTTATTAGAATGCCAGGGATAATAAATTACTTAACATGATTCCCTCTTTAATAACCCTGTACACCTACAAGATAACAATAACAGAGATGCCACACTGAGTGCTCCTTAATTCAATTAAAAAAGCATGGAGGATGAGCATGCTGTATAAAAAGAAGTCCTTGAGGCAGTGATCAACTTCAGAGCTCCACATCTCTGAGCGTCGCCAGATGGACACTTATGAGGATCTGTGCTTAAAGGGAAAACCAGTTTAAAATGTCTGGACATTCTGTTGTTAATTCCAGAGAATAGCACAGTGTGTACCACACATATACATACAGTGTATGAAAAATGATGTCATGGAGCCCATTCTGATAATACTTGTCACTCTTTTGAAGTTTAATTTAGCACAGATTTGTATAACACTGCTTTTGAGATGAGATTACCACTTCTTCAATTAGCAAACACAAAGTCATCAAGCCATGCAGTTGCTTTAGTCCTCCTCCTAGGTGGTTTGGTGCTAAGGACTGCTAAGGTGATGGAAACAATGGAACCTAATGATTCGTTTGCCAACTTTCTCCATGCAGTGTATATTTACATTAACTGCATTCAATAATCATTAAACTATTCATCATTTGAATTTTAACTGCCTTTCAAAGCACCACAGCTACTGCATATTAGTTCCAACAGGAGGAGGGAACACGACGAGACTTAACATCACAAAAACATGAAACAAAATCATTTTGAAAATGAGCTTGCTGAATTATATATCAATTCAATGTGAAGCCTACTTACTACAAATGGATATTGACTTACATAGACCATAGTTACACTTGATTGAGATACGCATGATTGAGCTGTTCCTATTCAGACCTGGACAATTCAGTGTGAGCATTAAGGATTTTTGGTGTGCCCTCCCTAGCTTTGTTGTTCCCATCGGAATGGTGAAGAATTGGGCCATGGACTTTTCTCCCTTCATTGCATTTAGATACAATGCACCATTGATTCAGTTTTCTTTCAGATAACGGCACACTAAGATAGAATTGGAAACATGCCCTTGGGCAATTAATCAGATGAAACAATAAAATACATTAACCCTAAACCTTACCCCAAATGGTTTAGGATTTTATGCATGTAGGGGTTTCGTTTGTTTGTCCGTGTGTAAAGTGTGATATCTCAGGCGGCACTGATTGGATTTTGAAAAAACTTGAAATGATGCATCTCACCACTATGTTCAGGCATTAAAAAAAAATTACAATGATTGACCAAAAGAGGAGGCTACAGTCACTGGTCATAACAAGGTGACATATTTGTCACGGATTGGCCCAGAGGGAGACTGCATCACTTGTGAGACATGCTTACTCTTGTCTTGTTTTCAGAGTGATGATTACAAGAGGATATCATCCTTTATACCGTCCCCAAAATGCCTAACATAAAAAATGACAGCCAAGCTGCCAAAATATTTAGGTGTATAGAAGCACAGATGCACACTTAAACACAACAGCTGGTTCTAACAGCTCATTTTAAGATGCATGGACCACTGCCACTTGGACAGTGTTTCAATTGCAAATAGGCTACATATTACTAAATGAACTGGCGGAGACACAGAGGGTAAATCAAGTCTGGAACCATTCTGAGGTAAAGGTCACTAATAATAAGAACACTAATTAATATCTGACCTTGCTATCTGACTGCCTGGCTGTCTGCACC
>OMOT01038673.1:0-12483 GCA_900312575.1 Acanthochaenus luetkenii
TTTTCTGGAAAAGTTTGGGAATATCAGGGAATTTTCCAAATGGATATCTTTCCACTTTAGAAAAACAGGAACATTAATTTGTAGGTGACTGATACACTTGAACATAGTTATGTAAAGTCATGGAGTTGGACATCAAGCCACAGTGGGAACCCTACATCTCCCCCTCTGGTTTGTGGTTGCCATGTCTTGCTGCATCATCCCCCATTTTGCATTGCAGTTGCTGCTGTTTACTGTATTTACTGCTGTTAGGTTGTGATTGTGCTTCGTGTTTCAGCTCCTCATTTCATCTTCCCTCTCTTGTTTGTGTTTTTTTGGCTTTACGTGTGTCTCCCCTCTGTCTGTCTATCTGTCTGCACCCCCCACCCCCCAGGCTGCTGCGTGGCGTGTTGGAGAGGTAAATCAGACTGGCCAGCTCTATATTCAGTGTGTCTGTCTGAGATCAGTGGTTCCTGAATAAATCTTATGAACAGGTCACTTTGTCACATATTCAGGTTGAGATAATTCCACTGCTTTACCTGTGAATCAATATCTTGGAACAAGGCAGATCACAAATATAAAAGTGACTTCGTTAAAGAACCTTTTTAATCAAACAGGCTAAATAATAAGTTGATTTGCATTAGAAATCAATTGAGTTATCTCACCTGTTTTAAGATAAATACGATTTTATGGCTCCATATTAGATCAAATGACTTGATTTACAACATTTGCAGATGCTAGCTGGCGGGTCAGGGACCCAGTTCAGTTCGCTTCAGTTCAGCAGTATTTGTAGTCCACGTCCTGTACATCTATGAGAGTTGACAAATGGTCCCAGAATTCCAGTAAAAAAATCCTCAACAGTGTTAAACGTTTTATACAAAGATTTTCCAGACGTGTTTTTAAGCTCATAAATGTATTCAACAGAGTCACCTGGGTCCAACAACATCCTGTCTGTCTGTACCAGTGAAATTATGAATGTAAACTAATCCACCTTGTTTAATGACAGGATGTTAAATTGAATTACATTTTCTGGTGTTTGATTATATTGTAATCAAAGTAGTGAACATGCATGAGAATATAAAACGAGCTAACTGGCTCCCTGGTGAATCAGACTGGTTGGTTGGATCACGAGTCGCAGCTCCCTGGCGGAGCTGAATCACTTTAGCTGCTCCAGTGTCCGGTAGCCTTAAAACGAATACTAACAGTTGACTGAAGTGTTTCCTTGTGTTTCTCTGCAGAGATGTGTCGGTGGAGCTGCCCTTCGTCTTAATGCATCCCAAACCCGTGGAGCCGCCGGCGTCCCGCCCTCCATCAGGTCGGCACAGAATAAGATATACATCCAGACAGGTTTAGATTGAAGTCGCTGATGGATGATATTCATTATCTTTAAATGTGACAATTTTCATGCTAAAACATTCCCAGACTAATGAAATGGGTGACTGCCCACACACACACACACCTATTCAATGGTAGGGAAATTAGAGTCCATTAGGCCTTTAAATGCAGAATTAATTTGCAAAGAACATTATTTAACAACTCAATTAATTCATAAAATGTGCAATACTGACAGGGAGGAACCTCCATATCAGAGGTGCACCATATCTCATATTTAATTACGGTAATAATACACCAATATCGGCCTCATATACAAATCTAACACTAGTACACGCACACTAATCTATAGGCCTTTATGTCAGACTGTGGCCTTTGCTGTCCTTGCCCCTTCTTTATTATCCATGGAGTTTCCATGGAGACACCAGGGCAGTTTCCATGGAAACAACGATCTGACATGCTATTTTGTGTGTGTGTGTGTTACAGCTGTGCCAGAGCTGGATCCCCCCATTGATACCAATTTGATAGAATTTGACACAAAGTGAGTATTGAGCTTTCTGTTGGTTTGACTGTAACTTTACTTACTGCAGAATACACCGACTATTCCTGCAGAATATATCAAAGTACATTTACACACTTCTTACACACAGATGTTTGTCCCGTTTACAAAGACTAATAACAGAATTCATGGCTGTATTTTTTGTTGGAATGAAATATAAACCCTGGTCATGACCCTTTGACCTTTTAAAACGATATGTACCGGTACGGCCTTTCCAGAGCTCTAGTGTTGTGAAAGGAAAATATTTTATCATTATGGTAGTTTTAGTTTTCATAGTCCAGCTGGGCTGAAAACACAGATGGTGCATTTCCCAAAGTTACAGTGTTGCATGTTGTTTGACAATATGGTGGTTGAAGTTCCTAGATAAGTACATGTAATACTCTTACACCCCACCCCCACCCCAGCAGCAGCATCTCCCAGGACGACGACTTCGTCTTTGAGGATTTTGCCCGCCTGCGGCTCAAAGGAATGGTGGACGACAAGGACGAGGACTGCTAGGACCTCGCAAACCCATCATACACTCGCTTAGAAACAACCACACACTCACACACACACACACACACACACATGCACGCACACTCCTACGCTCACGCACTCGTACACACTCACATTCCCCGGTGGAGGGGATGAAGGCATGTGGACGGAGGCCCGGAGGTCTGATGTGACTCCCAATGGTGAAGTGTTCTTCCTCTCTTGCTTCCATCGTGCCGCCATTTCTTTCATCTTCTCCATCTGTTTCTCACTCAAGGTTGAAAAAGTAAATCCTTAACCAGTTGCAGGATGTGTGTCGGTATTATGGGCTGGTTGATAGCGATGCATACTGTGTTTCTCAGTTGTCCTGGGGAGGATGTTCGGGCGTGGGCAGTTATGGGATTGAAAATGTGTCGGAATGGGTTGGGAAACGGATTGATCACCCAAATGGGAACAAATGCGAGCTGAAGAGTCGCGACACGTTGGTCAAGAGCACTGGACCTCTTCTGTTCTTCAGTCTTTTGAAACTCAACCGTTTCTACAGCTATAGATCAGTCTTGTACAAAATATATATTTGAAACATAAAGCTAATCTTATAGTGAGATGTGTGTAAGCGCATTATGGCTGCAGGGGGAAGGAACACACTCGGTCAGAAGCTCACACACACACAGCAGTCTTAGGTTTCACCAGCATCCACATGCTCTCTTCAGCTGAGCCCTGTCCTCCATTCTGTCAAATGTTTTCATGTTTCAGGACTGAGACCATCACACCACTGTCAGTTTTGCTCTTTGTATCCCCTTGTCTTCTGTCTCGGCGCCACCTACAGGTGAACTCCTCATTGCACTTTATACCAGAGATGGGAACTCGAGTCACGTGGCGGTCTTCTTTTAAGTCCTCTCAAATGAGAGTTTGACTTGTCCGCCAGAGAGTTGAACCCTGGACCTGATGGTCTTTCACCTGGCACTAACTCGAATCCCGTGTCCAGATGGGATTTAGCTGGATTACATTTACACCGGACATTAAAATGTGGCTGCAATAAATGCGAAAAAACTTGATTTATCTTTCCTCTGCTTAAACTCAGATTGGCGCTCACTTCACTTTAGAATTATTTACTTTTTCAAATTTATGTTAAACAAATCATGTCGCATTTCCTCTGGAGCTGTGCAATAAAGTTTACCTCTAAGTTATTCATGAGGCCAGATGCGTCTCTGGTGATCAAATTCTAAATGCATCTTGGGTGTTTTTGTATACCTTGATGTGGTTTTAGTCCATCAGGCAGGTGACTGCCGGGTGCAACGGGTTCTGTCTGGTGACTGCCGGGTGTAACGGGTTCTGTCTGGTGACTGCCGGGTGTAACGGGTTCTGTCTGGTGACTGCCGGGTGTAACGGGCTCTGTGACCTACATGCAACTTGATCCCACCTCTGGTTTAAATGACCAGGCTTGTTAAAGGTGAATACTGGTGTTATGGAGTTTTGTTTGGTTCATCATCTCATCTCTCTACTTGTGTTAAATCCATACTGTGCAAGTCTGCACCGTTATGCCTAAATCGATCATCAGTTATTTGATCAATTAATCCTAGTGCTAAATATTCGGATCAGTTATTAATCATGTTTATTAGCTTCAATTTAAGGAACAAAACGATCAACATCTTGACTATTGTAGAATAATTTGCCTTCTAAATGAAATCGTTCACTATTGCTGATATGGCAATATTTTGTCATTATTAATAATGGAAGCTAAGATTGCGATCATACACGATTACTTGCACAGTCCTACAGTATGAGATGTGACGTAACATCGTCCTCCGCTGAAAACATCAGATGTCCATCAGTCAAACTTGTCTAAGGAAACAGCCTTTGTTCCTCCTGATAAATCAGGTTGATAACTAATTTGAGCATCACGTGAACTTTAATTCAAATGGACCGAATTATAACATACAACATGATGGCACACAGACAAAGGTAAAAGATGTGACGACAACATGCCAACACAACACCAGTGTTTCTCTTCGGTTCACCACCTTCACATTCACCTTCCTCACCCTCCTTTCCTCTGTTCATTCATTAACATGGACGCATCACACCTGATGATGGCTCGGGGCCGTGCAGATGACGGGTTGCTTTTCAACATGTATGTCAATTGCTGTCTTTAACACGGGTTTTCCCAAACTGCACAGACATACATGTCAAACATGACACCAGAGCGTTTTGTCGGACAAAAACCACAAAACTGCGTAAACCAAGTTTTTCAGGAATGAAATGAAGGATGCTTACTTTTTTATTTTTTTTAAGTTGTACAATGTGTTTTTAACAGGTTTCAGGACCCAACACGAGCAATCATGTTAACTTTGTATTAGTCAGAAAAGGAAAACTGCCAAAACTGCAGTGCTGTGTTTTTTGTGCGACAAGCAGCGACTCACTCGTTCATTCAAACTTTGACCCGTAAGGGAACAGTGGAACCGATATGGAGCATGTTCTATTCTTACTTTTTCCAAGCAGTGCTGTGAATCGTATGAGCTGTGATACTGTTTTTATTTCGTTGTGCATATGTGGGGTACTTTGCTAAGTGTGAAAATATTTCGACAAGTGCCACGCCCCCGGCCTGTGCGATGCTTGCCATAATGTCTATAATACAGGAAGTGATTTCTGCTGGTGGGACGTATACCAGAAAATAAACAATTATGATTATTATGGTTCTGATTATTATTATGGTGACTATTATTACTTCTACTGTATCATTGCAACCATGATTATTCTCATAATCATTGAAGTATATTGTTTTGCCATGTAATTTTTTATTTTATTTTGAGATTATTTGTTTTTGTTTTTTTATTAAAGCTGAAATGAATGAACCTATATTCTGTTTTGTCTTCCTTGTTGAACTAATCAGATGTAATTCATAATCTCAAACAAACGCAATTAGTTGTAGAAATGTTGCATTGCTGTAATTCATATGCAGTCCAAAAAAATGACGTTTTCATAATGATCTGATCAACATTTTCCACTCCAAACGGGCAACAAGTGTGTAATAGTGGAGGACTTGTAATGGATGGAGTCAATTTGAGAATGATAATCTACCGGCTCTCATCCAACCAGATTTCTATTTGTCCTAAATTGGCACAAGTGATACATCAGATCTCATATATTTGAAAATACATCAAAATGTATCTAGTTACAAATACTAGCTTTTTAACCCTATTGCTGTGTATTACAATATTATTGCATGCCATTTGTATTCTATTTTGGCTATAGGTGACCTTCAAAAGAAATGTAACAGGTTTTATTACATTACGGCATTTAGCAGATGCTTTTATCCAAAGCGACTTGCATACCATCATATATACATACATCATATACATACTATACACAAATGCATGTCTGTTCTATAATTGTAGGATGTTAAGGTGATTGCCTGGTTACAGGGCACACTTCATTTGATATTTTGCTCATTTAGAATTTTCTGGAAAGTTTTCTAAAATCCCAGGTTTCCCATGATGCGTGGGAACGCTGTTAAAGCATTAAGTAGTTTCCCTCATTAATATGCAAATGTATGCAGCAAGGTGCTATAAATATATAATTATCTATAGGGGGAACCTGCGGTGTCAGGATGACGTTTCTGTCATGTTTTGGCAGGCAGACAGGTAGGTGGCAGAACTTTTTTAAAAATGGGACTTTGGCCATGTGCATCATATTTTGATAACGCATCAAAAAACAACATTTTACAACACATGTCATTTCCAAACTACTGCATCAGACTAACAGGAAAATGCTGACTTTATGCAGGAAGGGTCTGATATGCAAATTCATGCCGTTTTTAATGAATTAGAGAATCAGAATATGTTAATAACAAAAAAAACAGTTATAATACAAGTGTTTGCATTTGTGTTCATATATTCAACAAATAACTTTTTGATAGAATGAAATGATTCTTTAGGGGGCACCTGTGGTGCTTCGTCTTAAACTGAACATAAAACACTTAAAAGAATAACCAAAAGTACAACTAGAAAACTAAACTTGAATTCAAACATAGAAAAGCTGCTGGACATTTCATAAACGTCATTATTATAAATAATATTATAAACCACAGATGCCTTGTAGAATAGCACCAAGACAACTCAACTCTTTGTCACAAAGACCTTTTTAATTTGAATGTCCCTATAAAAACGAGCAGCAAACAGGCACAACAGCAGTTTCCACAAGAACACAACTACCTGCTACCATATTTACAGCACTCGGCTCATCATAAGGCATCACGTTACAACCGCCAGACGAGGCTCGTCGTCGTCGTCGTTTTTTTACTGTTATTATGGTACTTCAGTGTTGCATCACAATCGTACTGTGTTCACAGTACAAGATGAACTCTGCAGTATTCGGTTCGAACACACAAGTCTGGAAGCTGAAAACTTCGGAGGCAACCGTAACCAAACTTCAGTACTCCTAATGCATGAACGTTTCAGCTCTACACAGTCTGGCTCTTCAAACAGTCTTCGATGGATCCCAGTTCACCTAAACTGGTTAAAACTGGTACCAGACAGCCAACAGACACCAAAACCCCCCGAGGAGAAGCTGTTACAGAGCAGTCAGGTCAGTGTGGAAACACAAAAGGTCAAATAAATCTCACTGGTTGATCTGCGACGCTGCTGGGTGGGTTTTTGCTGTAGCATCGTAGCAGGATGTAAGTTTTAGATGTTTTCTTAGTTTTGGTATCCTAGTCAAACAGTATTGCCTACTTTCTGATGAAATTAGTGTAAGAACAGTTCATGCATGCTTCTAAGAGCTAATGTTTCGAATCCACAGTCCAGCTGGAAACACCCTACTGCCCCAGTGCAGCTGCTCAGTGGACACCAGTAGAAAATCCCAGTCTGAATAAGTCCAAGTGTGTGAATGTGGAAGGAGCCTGTATGCTCAGTAAATCCCTTCCCTGGATAAAGGAGGGTTATATATAATAATACCACATGTTCATAACATAACGCATCACAATCCAGCTAATATGGGGATTGTGATGAGACAATAGAAGAATGTGTTTGTGATGCCTTACAATGCGCCAAGTCAAGTCACCCACGTTGTTTTTTAAAGGATTGGGCTAAAACGAGCCGTCGTCGGTGTAATGTCGTCATAAAGCGTCGTAGTCGTCATCATCTTCGTGCTTTCTCTTCAGCGATTCGCCGGCAGAGTTCTGCGTCACCATGTTGGTGGTGATGAGGATGTTCTTGGAGCCAATCAGAGAAGGGTTGATGAGGACGTTGGAGACGGCGGGCGTGGACGGCGTGGCTGTCAGAAAACACCAGTGAGGATTAACACCATAATGAGAACTGACATTTTGCTCGACTCGTTAAAAAATCTGTGATGTTTACTGGAAATACACTGTTTTCCAGGAAGGAAATTAATGGGAATTGGAATTAATGTCTGTTTATTGTTAAATAAGTGATGATATGATATTAAGTCATTTTCCATTTCATTGTGACTTTAATTTCATTGCTAGATGCCATTTTGGAAAAGCAACATGAAGGAAATGACAGTGGATCTGACCTTTAACACCTTAACTCAGCGCTTTGATTTATATACTGACACTGATATATGTTGTCCATTTCAGTTATTTATTGTAGCGTATGTAAAAAATAAAAAAAAGGGTTAGAGCTGCTAACACTAAAATAATTTAATCGGTCTGGTTTCAGTGGAGAGTTTTAGTGTCCCATGATGCTCTAAATGTTTCAGAGGATTTCCCACCCTGACAAGCAGAAACCTCTGGAGGAAACACTGAATATGTGGAATGTTTTGACATGAAAATTATCAAATTCTAATATGTTAAATATCGGCACAGTATCGGCCTTTAAAGACCTATATTAGTCGACCCCGGTATTGTGGGATCAGTAATGTTCATGTTATCGTGTGACACCGCTGTGAGAACATCACTGGGATTAGATGGTTTCTTACTGGTTTTGGACGTGGCCGTCTGAGAGGTGGGGATCTGAACAGTGAACCTCTGGCCGGTCAGAGAGACCGGAGTCCCGACCTTGGTGCTGACGGATTGAACCGAGGGAGTCCCTGAGGAAAGAACACGGGTCAACACACCGATCCAGTGCAGGACTGGCTGTACTGGGCAGCTCCCAGTGGGAATGTGTTTAACTGGTTGAAGGTGAAACGGGGCAGGGCTGGAAAACAGCATGCATCCTCTTTACATCAATAAACAAAAGGTTAAAAGAGCAGACTGTTTCCAGCTCATTTCCACCTGCAGTAGGAAAACAAGGGTTCATTGCAATAGTGATTACATAGTAAGTTTTTCCAGTCAATAACAGTCAACTGTTCTTGCAGTACATGACATTATATTATATAGCACCATAATACAACTTAAGAAAATGTTGGTGAAGCTACATAATTCATGTATTTCAGTTCTTACTTTCCAACTCTGCTTGGACAAAATATCTGTCAATAAAACTATCCAATATTATATTTGCAGCAAAATTCAACTTAATTAAACCTGTCGTTACAAAAAATGTGACCTCTGCAAACTTTTTCAGGCTTTATATTTAGATAATTTACCCTGAAACAGGAAACACATTGCAGCGCTTCTACGGCCTCAGAGCTGCATTACAGGGATTTGGTGATGAGGGAACTCACCGAGGGTCGGCGTGGTCGGTCTGCTGGAGACGGCACTGACACTGAAGCGTGGCATCGATATCCTGCCGGCCGACGACATCACCTAGCAGCAAAATAATAAGGACTTCAGCACAAACTTCAGCGTACAACTGCTTTGGAGAAAACAGGTAAAAGATAATATATGGGGGATACCAGATCGGCATTGGGTAAGTTACAAACATCAAAGAGGAGCTGGTGAACGAAACACAAAAAGTGTTGTTGAAATGTTTGTCGCATCGGCGTTGCAGAAACTATGGTGACAAACCAAGAATTAACGAACATGTGGGGCAACACTGGTAAATCAAATGAAACAGTTTCCAACATTAAAACTGAAATCTGTTTGTTAAAGAGACCGGAGACAAAAATTCATAAAATGAAAATACACTATATAATCCAGCAGTCAAACTAGGCAAACACCGATCAATAAGCCACCGATATACGTTTTAGGTCATCGCTGATCACTTTTCCAACTGCCCCATCGCCTGCGTCAGTCAGCAGCTCGTTGGCTGCGCAGCTTGTCGTCCATCTGGCATCGACTGTTCATTTCTGATCAGCGATCAAAACCAGTTTAATACACTGGACCAGTGGCTCCTGAGTCATCAACACTATCAACACCAGTCCTGTGATCTGGTACCGTACCAGGATGACTGGATTGAAAAGACAGAACGTTGTTACCTTCTTCTGTATGGACTTCAGTCTGTAGTTGGGAGCGGTCAGACAGTAGCGGTCTGGAGGAAGCCGAGGGCCGGTGTAGGGTTTGATCAACGGGAGGGGAGTCTGGTTCTTCTGCCTGGCCACCTCCAGCAGGAACTGAGCACACAGCAACGCAGGGAATTAAATTCATGACAGAACATTTGAAGTAAAAACACAAAGAAAAATAGACAGTACAAAATGGACTGCTGCTGCAGCGAGGCTGCAAGTTACATTTAAGACTGTTTAAGAGCTTGTTAATGTGAGAATGAAATACAAAGCCAATTTAACAACTGAAACAATCTTTTAAATGTACCTGTATGGAGCAGGTTTTATTTTTAAGGAATTGAGTTTAGATAAAAATAATTACTTTTAAATTATCAAACTGAATGACTGAATTAAATTCAGCGAGGAAGAACATTTCCCTACATCCAACATACAGTCCAACCAGGTGAAGGTCTCTGGCAGACTGAGCAGTACCAAGGTTAAAACACTGGTCATCTGTAAAGTACCTCTTCAGTACAACACAAAACACTTCTGATGTTTTTAACTTCTTACAGATGAAAATGTTTAATTTGACAAAATTCTACTGGGAAGCCATACTTCCTACTGGGAATCTGTACTTCCTACTGGGAATCTGTACTTCCAATTGGGAATCTGTACTTCCAATTGGGAATCTGTACTTCCAATTGGGAATCTGTACTTTCTACTGGGAATCTGTACTTCCTGATGGGAAACTGTACTTTCTACTGGGACTGCCAGGACTTAAACCAGCATTTCAAATGTAAAAAAAAAGCCCCTTCCCCCCCCTCACACTCCGGCCCAGCCCGCCTGGTAAGGACAGTGGATGCTTACATCTCGTGGCGGCGGTGAGGTAAACGACTGGTCCATGCGACACTGAATCGCCAACTTGATGTCGTCAGCGTCCACGGTGGACTTCTTGGCGTGCGTGGCATACATTTTGGCATCCTCAATAATTGTCGTCACATATCCTGTGGGTGAAAATAACATACAACTATATTTGGAGATAACTTCATTTAGGATAAGAATAATAAGTGATCAAGTGCCGCTGTTGACAAGCAAAATATGTAACTGAAGGGTTTCAATCCGGAGCCATTACATCCTTTTTTAAGAATACATCCTTGAGAAACTCCTAATTTGGTGCAACAATATCAGTATTATATATTCTTTCTCCCAAAGCCGTACATCCGTCATTCAGAAACAAACCCTTCAGTTCAGCCTGGTTTCAGCTAGTTAACTCACTGTAGGTGAACTCCAGCATCTGGTTGATGACTCTGGGCTCGTACTCTGTGATCCCCATGTCCTTCAGGATCTGGATCATGACCTGTAGACACAGGATGGAGCTTCACAAAACGATATTCTGATTTATTTTGTGCGTAACGAGGTACTTTACTTAGTTATTAATAATTATATAATCCTCGAGAAAACGTCTGTACCGTCTCCGAACCTCATTTCCCCGCGTGATCAATGGCATTTAAACCACGACACTGGTTTGTGAGTAGTTTCACCATGGCACCATCCTCCTGCTAATCTGAACTTGCAATTGTTTTTGTTGTAAACACTATTACTATTACTCACGTTAACGTTAGGAACTCCAACGTAGTCGATACTAAGCCTAATATTAACGTCGTTTTGTAAGATAAACACATGGAACCGTTATCATTGTACAATCCTGGGTGTTTATCCATCCAAAAGACACGATCACATTATTTTCTACATTCTTCGCGTTAGCTACGAGCTAGCTTAGCTCGCTAGCACTATCACTAACGGCTGTTGTGAGAAATGTGCGCGACTTCGTCACTGGTCTAGCTGGTTCACTTGACCTTTAACATCATTAAACACAAACACGATCAGGACTCAACTGAACGGAGTCAGTGAAGACAAATACACTTCTCTTTATTCATAAATACCTGAGCATCTTTAGGGACAGATTTCGGAGCGGACATTTTCACATTTGCGCCTTCGGTTCTACTTCTTCTTCATATCTTCGCACGCAAACCATTTAATTCTGTGAAGCGCGACTCCTGCTGGACTGGAGATGTAGCGCTCCCGCGAGATTACAGTCAACTCGCGAAATCTGAGGGCTAAACGATGTAGATACACAATCACCACAAGTAAATAACTATGTTAAGATACTACTACTACTGCTGCTGCTACTGCTACTACTATCACTACTGCTACTATCACTACTGCTACTATGCTACTGCTGCTACTATGCTGCTACTACTATCACTACTGCTGCTGCTACTGCTACTACTATCACTACTACTGCTACTGCTGCTACTACTACTATCACTACTGCTGCTGCTTCTACCACTATCACTACTACTTCTACTAATACTATCACTACTACTGCTGCTACTATCACTACTACTACTATCACTACTGCTGCTGCTACTGCTACTACTAACTACTGCTGCTACTGCTGCTGCTACTACTACTACTATCACTACTACTACTTCTACTAATACTATCACTACTGCTGCTGCTACTACTACTACTAGCACTAATACTACTACTGCTCCTACTACTATCACTACTACTACTACTGCTGCTGCTACTGCTACTACTACAACTGCTACTGCTGCTACTACTACTGCTGCTACTGCTACTACTATCACTACTGCTACTACTACTACTACTATTACTGCTACTACTACTACTGCTGCTGCTACTACTACTACTGCTGCTACTACTACTACTGATACTACTACCACTACTACTACTGCTGCTGCTACTACTACTATCACTGCTACTACTACTGTTCCTGCTACTACTGCTACCACTACTATCACTAC